>VZSF01004282.1:142757-266515 GCA_013398295.1 Chionis minor | reverse complement strand
CAAATAAAACAAGGGCGGGGGTGGGGGGGGGGAGAGAAAGAAAAGGAGAAAAAAAAAGCAAAGCTTCCTTGTTCACATTTTTAGCTTATGTCTTTTGGATTCATTCCCTACCTTGTGTCAGTTTTCTGTACTGACAGCAATTCTTGTACACAGTTGCATGGCAAGATTAACTTTAAATCCTCCCCTCCTCCTTCCCCCTCCAGCCCCTGCCTGTCATTGTCTGCTCTTGAGTAAGCAAAGTGAATGTGGTCAGAGCAGTGTGGGACTGTGTTTTTCCATTCTCAAGGGCAGCCACCCTTCTCATCAGCAAATCCATGCGAGCTGCTAGAGCTTCATATATTAAACTGATTTTCAGTCGCGAGGTTAGTTTCTCACTGGTGAAACACTCAGCATAATAATACTTTACACCTTGTACTTCAGCAGTCCTTTCTAAACACTAATTTAGCCTCACATCCCTCTCTGAGCTAGGTCAGTATTATCCCACCATATGAATGGGGAAGCGGAAGCCCACAGAGGTTAAGTGACCTATCCAGAATCATGCAAGAAATGAGTAGCAATGAGGAGAACAGAAAACAACCCCCCCCCCCGCTCATAGGCTTGCACGGTGCAGTTGGAAAAATTATCAGGTGTTCAAACAAGGTTTGTGGCAAAAGAACATAGAAAAAAATTAAAAATAAACCCCCTTGGGGGGAAAAGGGGACACTTTATATTCACTGTTTTCAGATGAGAGAACCGAGGTGAGAGAAGAGTTAAGTGATTTGCCTGAGATCCCATAGGCAATTCTTACCAAACATAGAAATTACGCGTGTAGCGAAGGCAAGAAGAGAGAGAGAGACTGTAATTAAATAAGCGACTTCTCTGATTGTGTTATTAAACACAAAGAAGCAAGAAGACAAAAGGAGTGTAACGCTCTGTGTCGAACTTTTAGAAATCCAAAGTCAGTTGCCATTTTTATTTGATCACAGTTCGTTTGTTTGATTTGACTTTTACTTTACTCATTTACTTTCTTTCACTCAACCTTTTGTTTTCTTTTGACAGTAGATGTTTTAATTATTAAATTCCTTGTTTTCTTTAAGCATGTCAATTCTCTTAATCATTCTGTTTTGCTGCTTCTCTCTTTTTATCTGATTTCTGTTCCCCATCCATACCCAGTTTCTGATTTTAAAATGTCTCATATATTTACTCATATTTTCTACCTCTCTAATTCTTTGTTGTGTATTGATCCTCAGCTCTGGTGTCTACCATTGGTCGTTGAATTCTGGAGAACCATCCCTCTTCAGTATACTTTAACTTAATTATGTCTGTTGTTTCCAGTTTCTCTCTGTCAATTTGGACTGACATTACTGAAAATTAAAAAAATATAACTTTGAGATGATGTTTTTACAGAAGATGAACCTTCCTTAGAAGACTATATTCTATTCCTGTTTCTCATAGGAACTCTTAGAAGACTCATGCAAGTTTTGTGTATGATATTGTGCTTATTACACATATTATGTTCCGTTCCATTCTATTCCATTCCATTCCATTCCATTCCATTCCATTCCACTCCATTCCACTCCATTCCATTCCATTCCATTCCATTCCATTCCGTTCCGTTCCGTTCCGTTCCGTTCCATTCTATTCTATTCTATTCTATTCTATTCTATTCTATTCTATTCTATTCTATTCTATTCTATTCTATTCTATTCTATTCTATTCTTTTATTATTATTATTACATAGTGTTTATAATATTATAGCTTCTTTTTGACACAAAGCCTGAACTCCATTCCTACGAAAATGGCATACAATTTCTATAATCAGCTACCATGTCTTTAAAAAAAAATGTTTTGCATGAATCTATGGGGTTTAGCTGTTAATCATAATGTATTTTATTTCTGTCCACTTAAAGAACAGCTGTTAAACATTGTTATGAATCTGAAATCACATTCGTGTCTTTCCAATTTGGCTAACACTTTGGTTAAATAATATCCCACAAGAGTTCCACAACTGCATTTTTTGTTATATAAACATATCAGTATTTCCTTTTTATTGATTTCAAAATTTTAATTGCTTCCCTTTTTACTTTTGATGCCAGAGAGAAGAAAAAGAATGTTCATGGTTGTTTTTTTCATATACTTCTGTTATTGTTGTTGTTTTCAATCTTTTCACATGATGGTTTACCCCTGTCTTAAACAGATTGTCCAAACTTTCTCAATTTCTTCTAAAGTGAGTTTTTTGCAAGCCCTCCCACCACTCTGGGGGGGGGGGGTGTAACAATATGCATAATTGTAAAGACATTATACAAACCAATACTTCCAATAGCAATCACCATCTTTTCCTCAATGCAACTGAAAAGCTTGTTTGCTCCATTGACCCTAAGAGGAAACCAAGTCCAGAGCCAGGCTTTGATCCCCGATATTCCTGTCCACTCCTCTACTTGGCTTACTAGGTCATGACTCATGATAACCAAGATCTCAAAGAGCTAGTCATTAATTCCAGCTGGTACCTAAATATAACAAACTGTTTTGACGCAACAGAGCAATGAGTTTATGGCAGATCTGTGGGGTACGTTCTGCCATCAACTCCAAGACACAAAACTCCCCAACACAAAACTCCCCATTGATTGCGTATGGAGCATCCCTCAGCAGACTGTTGGCACATTATGGCTCCTCAGTGATTCCACAGTGGAAGAAATTCAAGGAATTTGCCTCTGACCACAAAATTTATGAGGCCATGCAGAAGTCCTGCATGAACAGCGGGGAGCAGGGAAACAGTTCAGAGTCTGTTGGGTTTCTTCCTTTCTTTTTGTTTTGTTTGTTCTCTTTTGGGACTTCACATGGGAAGAAGAAACAGTTGAGAGGGAATTCTGGAAAGTTTTCAGCTCTAGCCTACCCCTGCTTCCACTGAATTATAGAGCTAAACTCCTGCTGTCCTCAATGGGAACTGAGGCAAATGCTGAGTGTTTTCTCATTGTTACAGTTGGGATTATTTTGCATGTTCAGATATGTTAATGTTCAATTCAATAGAATTTTTAATAATACATTCTTGTGATGCTATAAAAGTGCATTTTGTTCAATTCTAAAACACTGCTTTTATGCCAAAGAAGAAAGGTTGTTGTTGCCTACAGGGTGTGAATTCATAGCCAAAGCACACAGGATGTTTGCAGCTATCTTCTTTGGTGGTAGTACTACTTTGCTCCTATATATTACTTCCATCACAAGATCTCAAACTGTTTTCAAGCAATGCTTCTCCACCTGTAATCTGTAGAGTATTTGGGATCCGAGAAACATTCAAAAACTAGTCCAGAAAAAGACTGTAGTTCCCCTCCTCTGCATTACTGTATGACTGCAGAAGAGAAATCTAGTGCAGAACAAATGCTACATACAATCATTCTTACGTACCTGAGCAAGAAAACAAAACAGGATGAAAAAAACAAGTGAGAAAGGGGGATGTGAAGTTTAATTTTCCTTTTATTTGATTGTAAATGAAAATCATTGCAGCAACACTAGACAAGATGGGCCTTGTAGCTAGGGTTTTTTGCTTTTCTGAAGAAAGTTTAGTCCAGCGTAGCAATAATAATAATATTGAAAAGTAGTTCTCTTAAAGAAATGAGTGTCATTATCCCTATTTTACAGGTGGCAATAATGAAATTCAATGAAAAATGAATGTTGTTATAAGAACATGCACCAAAACAGTACCTGCTTTCAATTTATCTCTTAAATGGAAACGGGACAGTTTTCACAGTTTAAAAGTTGTATTTGAATCAGTGTTATGAGGATGAACAAATACGTGTGTGTTGCAGGACTATTTCTGCAGTCAGCCACTATGTTTTATAACATCAGGCTCATAATTTATTCCACTTAACCTCAGGCACTCTCGCCGCAGGGCTGTTTGAGGAGCAGAGCCACAGCCAGCTATGAGGTTGCTGCATCCAGCAAGGCGCTAGAGGAGAGGTGAGTTCTGTGCCCCCAGGTCCAGCCAGTAGCGAGTCTGAGCCTGTATTCCTAGTACATACACACACCCCCACACACATGTGCACTTGACGCATATACATACATGCACACACGGCTGGCCGCATGGATCAACCCAGATAGAAAACAGCGTACTCAGCGCAAACACAAACAGCACCGACGGCCTCATCCTGTTCCCCTCTCTGGCTGAGCAGAGCAAAAGGCAGTGCAAACTACATATTTACACACACAATATGGCATGCTCCAGCAGACAAGCCTGCCTGGTAGCTGCCACTGGATGCCAGTCTCCTCAGTTGCTGGCCCCTGAGCATACAAAGCCCGTGGGTCCACAGCCCTACTCCAGTAGCCAATACAGACCCTCCCACTCACAGATACACCCACACCCAGGGGATCCCTCCAGCAACTGGCCTTGAGCAACTGGTTTTACTGGTAGTTGGTTCCTGGGCTGCCTGGTGCCTCAGTTGCCCCACGCTCAGATCCACACGCATGGAAACAGGTCTCCCTGCTACCTGGCTTCAGTGGCATATTGCTCTGGATATTTTGTGCCCACTTTTCTATACCAGAGAATCGCATAGTTTCACTGTGGTTCAAGTGCTCCACATCTGCAAACCCTGCTCCTACATATTTTAATTTCTTCCACATCAGCCACTAAGTCTTTTACGAAATCCAGAATAAACATGACACACATCTAGGAATCAAAAGTGCCATCTGCTTTGGTGCTGTGTTGCTTTTTGATGTGTCAAGAGGGTGATTTTGTTTTTCTTCTGAAAGATCAATGGTATCAGGATATGCACCTAAATATGTTATAGGCTTGGCAAGCCTAAACAGGGAAGTTTTCACAGTTTGGTGTTTTATTTGAAACATTATATATGGGATGCTAGACAAGTCTGCATGGATTTAAGGAGGATTAGTGTAATCAGTGTTACATTTTATAGTTTTGCTACTTAAGCTCATGTCCTCAGACAACTCCTATCCAGGCAAGAAGACGACTCATGCATTTGCTCTCAAATAAGAATCCAGTTTCTTTTTCTCCTTATCCAACGATACAGGCCGGTAAGTTTGAACCCATGTCTCACACTTCTGAGAAGCCACTTGTGCAGGTAGTTCCAATTACTTTTTGAAATAAAAGTTCACCCATGATTATACAACATCCCAATACATTGCTTGATTCAGTCCTAAATCAGAAGATGAAATCTAGCTTGCATTTAGCTTTTCAAATTCATTTTAATTTTTATTCCTTCTCTGTTGTCCCTGTCTTTTCATATTTTCATTGTTTTAATTCAACCATTGTCTCATTTATTTCTCATTTATCTTTGCTGTTTCTGTTTTCTTAGGTTTTGCTTTCTTTTGACACAGCATTCATCTACCACATATAGTTGTTAAATATGAATTCTAAAGTGTTTGAAATCTAGTGTGTCAAGGTTGCTGGAGATATCTGTGGGATTTGTAGTGCAGTATCGAAGGAAACCCACATACGGTAACAAGAAAATTCTCTGCATCCTGAACCTGAGGTTCATATAAATGCCATCCAGAGCCGTTTCTGTCATTGTTATATACTTTCCTTGAGCACAGTCCCTGTTTTCATAGTAATGACAGCCTTGTCATTACAGCACAGACCAGGAAATAACAAGGTTTGAATTCCACTGCTTTCTCTTCTATACATCCTCGATGGAGTCACTGAAACCTATTTTATAATGTGGTCAAGAAGCACTTGGTTACTTTGGTTTGAGAATTCAATCTGAAATCCTACTACTCCATTATCCAAAATTTATGAACACTTTTGGAAAAAGCCTAACCTTTTTTTTTTCCTGATTTTCTTGTCTGAAAACAGAGGTGATGGTAATAAATACATACAGTGAAAGACTGAAAACTAAACCAATGTCTTGCAGGCACACTCAGATTTGTAGCTAGGTTGAACTATTTGTATATTTTTCTGGACATGAAGGCAATGATATTACTTTCATTTTCAAAGATTTTGTTCAAAAGCTATATTTTTGCTCAAATGTTCTCTAAATACAAACTACTGAATTTTTTTAAACCCACATCTTTTGCCCTTGTCTAAAATAAGGGCACTGGTGATCAATACTTACTGTTTAATTTCAGAAATTAAAAAGATTTAATCTTCTTAAAACTGCTATAGAAACATTCTGTGAAAGCTTTTAGAATGCTGGTATCAATTAACAGTTTGATCCCAAGAAACAATTTGTAGGACAATTTGCTCTTGTAATTACTTCTACAGGCAAGAAGTAAAGAAATTTAAACAAACTGTATGAATCTTTCCATTAGGTGATGCTAGATCCCAGTTCAGTTCTATTATACTGTGTCAGGAGCCCAAGGTTAATTTGTCTCTCATGGCTTGACTGGGGAAGGTGGACATATTCTGTTCAATGTCAGAAACACAAATTAGCATGACTGGGCACAATCAATAATTTGTGCTAAGAAAAGCTCAAGGCAAGGATAACAAGACTGAAGGTATGTTGGCAGAATGAAGTAGGAATCTGAGCTTGTCAGTCCTCACTGTTCAACTTTTAACATCAGCATAATAAAACCGATAATGTACACTAACAGCATACTGTTTAATTGGATACTACAGACTTCATAGACCAGAAGCTGGGAAATATTACAGATGACAGAGTGAATGAGGAGGATCTGGATGTTGTGTGATCAGATGCTAAAATCCTCATAATTTTGTGCAGTGAAAAACAGAAACCAGCAAAGATGAAGCATTTGAGTAGTGTGATAGAGTGTGCAAAGACAGGCTGTTGTAGAGATTTGGGAGTGCTTTACAGGTTATGCTTTTTGTATATCCATTAATCATGAGAAATACATGAACTTGATCAAGTAAGGTCCTTTTCCTTGTATGCTTCTAAAACGTGGGGTTTACTTTTAATGTCAGTAAACTTGATTCCTGTAAATCCATCCATACTGTCTCTTGTTCAGATTGTCCAGCTCTGCCACCTCTAATTCCTCCGAACAGATTAGTGATGAAATGTTTTGCTCTCAGTGGTGAGTCAGAGCATCCAGGCTCATGTCACATGGGCTCCAAAATCACATAGACAGCCCTACACAGCTGCAGGGACTGATGCCAACTTTATCCTCTTTCACGGTAATCTCATTAGTACCTAGCTATGAGAACACGCAACTAAAATGTGGAGCATGGGTATCTAGACAAGAAACTTACTATGAATTTATCTTGATAGATTACACATCATACATACTCCAACTAATGTTAACTTCCACTTGCTTCTACTCTTTTTTGGAGAAGAAAGAAAAATGAATAACAAGTTTCTAAAAAATATTGAGATTCCCATGGAAGCAGAGAACAAATCAATGGACAAATTCAGACTAAATTTGGCTTTTGAAACCTTGTACTTGATTTTCATTTTGAAGTTTCTTATAGAATGTGATTAATAGGAATTAGATCTGAAGCACTGATACATTAAGAATATGTCAATATACAAGGATCACCTATCTCTACCTGTAAAATATTAACTCCTCATAGAAGTCTAGCAGGTTTGGGATTTTGGAGGTGGGGAATGAGGGTGGGGGGGATTCTCTCCTCTCCCACCCTCCCCCACCCCCCCGTATTGTATCTTTTTCTAAGAATAAAGGCTAAAGGCTTTGAACTGTTATTTGGTCTGACCCCTAGCACCTATAGGTTATCCTTCACTAAAAAGTGACTTGACCAAAAGACTTCAGAAAATAGAGAGCTGTCAGTGTCATAAAAACAGAACAAACCCGCACTAGCCCAAAACCTCAAGCAAGTACCTAAGTCCTTTCCCATCACAGCACCAAGCACAGACTTAAAGCTTTTCCCAACTTCAGCTTAATGGATTTTTAGTGTGTGAGAGTGGAAATTAATCTGATATTTTACCTGCATCTAAGCCAACATGATGGGATAAGAAAGAGGTTTTTAATAGTTACTATGCATCAATTTACAAAAAACTGTGGAGATGCTCCGAGAAACTTCATCTTTTGAAAGCATCAGACTACACAGCTATGAAGAGACTCACTGTGTTTACAAGTTTTTACACATTTCTAAACTTTAAAAGCACAGCAACTTGCATTCTGCTATTATTCACGTTCCAGCATTCCTATCCTTAGGTCCACATGTCCTGTCCCGTCCCCAAAGAGGACCCACTCAGGAGCTGGCACCATATCTGCAGATACATGTACTTGTGTTCTGATACACTGCAGAACCCTTAAAAAATATAAATACCTGGGACAGACTAGCCTCCCTGCTGTGTGTAAATACTAAATAGTGTCAGTGAGTTCAGCTTGCTGGAGGGATTTATTCTGTTTTACCAGATCAAGATTGACTAAAAATATCACTTCAATGACTGGAAAATAACCTTTCTTTCATAGCTAGAATATTCCATAAAGACAAGTGTTTGTTTTGTGTTGTTTTGTGAAAGTCCAAGACCCAGAAAACCATCTGGAAACATCCAAATATATATATATAGATAAATTTAGAGTGAGTTTTTGCTGCCAAATGTTCCTCTGACAAAAATGTTTCCATAATAACCAACAGAGGAACCTCTTTATCCAGTAAAAATGGTAAATAAACAAAAAGCTCTAGCAAACAAAGCCACTCAAATTCTTCTTCCTGGACATGTGAGTCTTACCACATGGGCTTCGCCATCCAGCTTCTAGTGAGGTGAACTATTTCTTTGAAATAACTTCCAACTGAATAGGCATAACACAAAGCCTTTAAATACTTGATTAATTAACGGTTATTTTTTTCATATAGAAAAACATTTGTATTTCACTTTGATAGCTTGTTTATCTTTTTTGGTTAAAGTAGTTTTCAAAAAGGAGAGTGAAACCCCACCTTGTAAAAATCAGAATGAACAAATTAGCATTTGTAGACTAAGATTTAAACATGTTTTAATGAAGTGGAGGAATTCTGAGACTTTCCTTTTGGCATTCCAGTCTACACATTAATTCAGCTGGAGTAACCATTCTTAAAAAGTTAACTCCTTCCCATATACCTTACAGCATTATGATTCGAAGCCTTTCATGAAAGCTGTTATTTAAATCTGTCCAATTCGAAAAAGAAATGGAGCAATGATCTTTTATACCCTCATGAAATACTGTTACCATGAAGATACTGATCAAAATGACGGTACCTTTTTTCCTCAATAAATTTATGACTCTAATTCAGAAGAAAAAAAGTTTTACCCTAACCAATCCTGAAAACTAAATTCAATGTACACACTTTGGGAACATAGTCAGAACCATATTTTTATCACAGTCAAAAAAAATTCAGTTTTAATTCAAATCTTTCAAAGACTTTCAAAGTCCTTAGAAAGACTTATAAAATCAAAAGACTTTTAGATCATTTTACACAAGTGAAATACTACTCTTATTATTAGTGAATTACCTCATCTAGAATACTAAAATAAAACTTGGAAAAATTTCACTTGGAAAAATTTCACAGGGCTTTTCAGAGGTAGTAGTACTGTTTCCACAGAATGTTTATTCTATTTTTAGTATTTTGTACACGAAAAATCTCAGCTTTGATCAATATACTTCTTACTGCATCTGTAGGATCTCTGGTCACCCAAGTTTTTGTGTGTATTTACTTCTCCAGGTGATTGGTCCAGAAATCCACTGGAAGCCTTTGATATATACCTGAGTAGAACCACAGCCTCGTGCTTTGAGTGCCTTAAATGCACCTTTGAGTGCAAAATTTCAATTTAACCACCATGCTTGAAATAAATGCGAGCAAAATGCAAGCAGACCTTAGATACCATTTTACTTCAAAGTATCGAGGATGAAATTTGGCCTTTCTCAGGGGTAAAGAAGAGAAAAGATTCATATTGCCTAATTTCCGGATGTCTAAAAGGCAGTTGTCTGAGTTATTTACTTCATGCTCCCCTTTACAATCAATAGAGAGAAGCAGGTAACTCTAAAGAGCAATTCATCTTCCTCTAAGATAGGAAGGATGAATGCCTTTTAGGTGTGCCTATTTCTCTCTGCTGACTTTGAGGGTAGTCAGGGATGACTAACTCAGATGAATAATTTTTAGATGTCTAAAGTTAAGTGAGATGGATCCCACCCAATAAGCGTACACATCCTTTTCTTCCTGTTTCATCTCTTTTTCAAGGACTTAATGGTAATATCTCCCTTGGACAGAATTTAATAATTAGGGACGTGTGTGTGTGTTTTAAATAAGAATGCTCTTGATACTTCTATATGGTAGATCTTCCTTCTCTTTCTTTCACTGTCAAGGCATCAGCTCTTTCCAGCCTCACCCAACTACTTCCTTAATGGGCCTACAATTCTCACAAAGTATTCGTTCCTCATCCAACATGCCAATCAATGAGCAGGTGAAAAACAGATGCAGGAGTGGGAGATGAAGCAGCTGAACCACACAAAACATCCAGTGTGAAGGAGAAAATTGCTTTTCTGGTCCTGAAATCTGAGAATAAACACTTGCTATTTGAGGGAGGTTGTAAACTTGTGGCATGGAGGTTGTCTGCAGGGCAGGACCAAGCTGGGTCTTAATGGCTATGTGAGGCAGTCACCTGAGGTTTTTCAGATGCATCGGTAGACGAGTTGAGGAAAGATGAAGGGTTCTTCTCTACTTTGTTTCTTTGAGATGTAAATAGGTTTCCAAAATACATTTTTTAAAAGAACTCAGTAGCTAATGACAGTAATAACATATAATGAACATTCTGATTATTTTATCCACATTTAAATATTTTACTAAGAAATAAATAGGTATGAAAAGAGTAATCAACAATAAACTTCATACCGTTGCTGATATACTGTTCATATGTTCATTGAACAGTCTGAGATATTTGGCACTAGAATTCTAATGGTCTGTTTGTTTCAAATTTGGTGCTTTAAGAAAGAAATTATAATGACTTTTTTTTATGTCAAAAGATGGAATTTACAGAATGAAAGTGTGCGATTCATTCTTTTTCTTTGCTGTTTTCACAGGAAAGGTAATTCCCTATTAATGCTTTTAATAAAATGTAAAATCACTGTTATTATAAAGACATTATCATTATGCCAATAGTACTATAAAAGAATCACATCTCTGATATGTATGTTAAATAAGCCCGGTGGGAAAAGAAATGGAGGCCGAATTGCTGCCGTATGTCAAATGAAATCACCTGGGTGACCTTGTAAGAATGGCTAAGACCATGTTCCAGACCCTGTGACTTGCTGAGTAGTAGGGTTGAATTTAGGTATTATTAATATAAGGTTTTAATAAAGTTGCCTGACCATGTTCAATTTGCTCTTTTGAGTCTTTCAAAAAAAATTTCCATAATTACCAAAGCTCATAGGCCCTAGGGCTTAAAAATGACCTCTTGTTTGTTTTCAGTGAAAAACAGTAGAGGCAGGGAATCAATTTAAATCAATATTTTCAGTAGAATTGAATAGACAATTTACCAGAATGCCTTCTCATTCTTGCCTTTTTATACGGGGGGCCCCAAGTGCGCTTGCATATATGCAAACCCATCTCCTCATAACTTTAGCAAGGGGTGCCAATTAAATCTAAGCTGGCCGTAGGGAGTCCAGCTACGCTCTTAATCAACCTGAGGGAAGGTTTTCCACTGACTACAATGATGACAGCACTAGCTCTACATTGCACAAACCGCTTACCAAGTCGTCAGTCGGACAAAGCACTGAGCAACTCCCGAAAAAAACCAAAACCCTGAGTGCTCTCTTTTTCTAATTAACCCAGCTACAGCATTGCACTTTACCTTTCAGGATATAGACCAAGTTCTGTTAGACACTATGTCTCCTAAATTTATTTAGGGCTCACGGAGACCAGAGGAAGGAGAAGTTGGGACGCGTGTTTGGGGGTGGCAAACAGCTTTTTCAGTCTTTAACGGTGTTTCCTGTCCTTAAAGTTGCACTCTCTTATGTTTTCATCTTCTTTTAATGGTTTGCTGGTGCATCTTAAAATAACTTCTTGTGAATGGGAGAAAGAAAGTGTTCAGCTAATTGAAATGATGTTCAACATTTAAAAGCAATTGTCTTATTTAGTACTGAGAAATAACTAACAAATACTCACTTAATTACTCAGTATTCCAAAATGTCTTTTGAATACTGATAGTGCTCTGGGGCCTTGAGTTTAGGCCATTAAAGTGCCCTTTCTGCCCAACTACCCAATGAATGCTTTAGGGAGACTTCTATTTTTACTGATTAGCAAACCTCTATAATCTATTTGAGAATACAAGTGACATCTTTCTTTGAGTATCCAGGACCCGTGACCTCAGGGAGATGTGCTGTGTCACAGGCTTGACTGATAGAAAGGCAATATTCCTCCTTCAGACTCTAATTGGAACTACTCAGTGCAGCTGAAGAATTGAGCAACTCCTTATTATTCCATTTAATGGCCTTTTTGCATTTACAAATCATTTATCAGAATCATCCCCAAATGAAAAATGATAATAATAGCAAAGATATTTGGCACAATATGTTTGGCTTGTTATCCAAAGGCTTTGTACGGAGGCATCGAAGTACAGGGGATGATGTCATACCCTGGAGTGGGTGCAAAAGGGGAATCATTCTTAATTTCTGGCTGACTTCCCAGGCTTTCTCTTGGTCCTCTTCTACCGGAATCTGTCACAGCGCTTTCTGTCACAGTTGTAAAATACTTTCGGAGAAACATAAAGTTTTTATGAGAAGAATGATAAAAGAGATGACTTATTCTAGGGCTGAGGGTTAATATTTGCACTTGTGGGCTGACTTTGAGAATTAAAAATAAAAAGAGATTGAGGAAGAGTCCTTTATTTCCCCTTGCAGTTATTCAGAAGACACAGGAGCAGCTGCACAAGCTCTCCTATACAAAATGTAAGACACTGAGCTACCATCATGGGATTCTGAGCATGGTGGGTTTATTGGTGGATAGACTCCACTGCTGATGATTTCAATTTTAAAATTCTAAACAGGAAGGAAGGGAGGAAGGGAGGAAGGGAGGAAGGAAGGGAGGAAGGAAGGGAGGAAGGAAGGAAGGAAGGAAGAAGAGAAAGAGAGAGAAAGAAATAAGAAAGAAAAGACAAATGCTGTGTTTAAAATTACAAGGTATTTTATTTCAAATTCAGACACTGGTGATGAGAGATCTCCTAACTCTCAAAGACACTGGGTACACCAGCTCATGCCTTTGGGCTTAACTCACACAGCAGCCTGTACAGGATGACTTATTCTTTTTTAACAAACAGGACTGTCTCAGAGACAGAATACTTTTCCTCCATGTGTTTGCCCTTTTCGTATAATATTTACTTAGAGCCACCTAATGGGAAATGTCATTGAGGTTTTGAGTATGTTCTGAAGAATGGGAACATTAAGATACTAAAACTGCATGCTGTCAAAAACTATCTTAAGTGGTCTGGTTCATCAAGTAATACAGTAAGTAGAATTGAATTTAGAGGACTTTTTATGTTACAGTGAACAAGGAAAGACTCTAATACCTGTGATACACTTGGCTTTTATTTTTGAGGAAGGATAGTCTCCTAGTTCTTGAAGTTTATTAAAGCTTTAAGCTGTCAGGTTATTACTGTCAGTTTCAAGAAAGGAAAGAGCTACTGATGTAAAATTAATTTATTGAATAGAATTGTTTTGCCCCAGGGGAATAACATCACCATTTAATTTAATTTCCCCATCATATTGTCTCATTTGCAGAGGAAAAAAATAACTTTCCTTTTTAACAGAGCAAAGTATGTTATGCTGAATGGTGAATTTGTCCTTATAGTTCTTCTTTGTTCTAGATTATCAGTTGTCATAAGAATATTTCGGACTCCCTGTGGCTTCTCCTTACTACCTTTTTTGAAAATATTGAATTGTAGAAGTTCTCTCAAAGGTCCAGTCCTGAGCTTCTTGATTGACGAATGTATTTCCATTGGCATATTTTGGTTTGGATCAGGCCAAAGGGGAGGAGAAAATAGAAAACAGAAAGTATTAAGTATTAGAAAATACAGCTGGACCATTTACCAATCTGTCCAGGATGCCTTCAGTATCCCAGGCAACCTGACCTTATTCATCTGTAATGAAATTAGCAGATCCAGGTGGGAGATTGCTGTTGAACAGTTCAGTGGGATGGGATTTATTTATCACAATTTTAGAGCTACTCTGTCAAATCAATACATTGCCAGGTCCAACCTCAATGGAGGTAGAGGGCTTGTAGTTACAACCTTTCTACCACCTGTTTGGTCAAAATACTTTCTCACACGTTTTAGACAGTTAAATTGTACACATCCCTTCAGAAGACATAAAATTGTTACTGTCTTTCTCTATTTATTGGAAGAAAAATGCTTTACATTTCAGTTAACTGCCCCTATAAGGAGTAAAACTATGGAAGTAATTTAGGGCATATTTTGGTTGAGCAACTTCTCCCCATTGCTCCACTCTGCTCTTTCCTTCTTTCTGAAAGCACCACCGTACCTTGCAGAGGTTATTAAAAGCAGAACACCACGGCCATGATATATTACAGTCTCTTCAGTCATTACAATTCCCAGAGAAGGGAAAACACAACCAAATTGGAGGTTTGCAATATAATCCTGTGTACACTGTGAACCTGAAAAGTTTTGTTATGAAAGTTCACATTCTTGCTTTGGTACTTGACCCACACCAACATCAAAGCTAGAAGTGACAGTTGTCAGAAAAGCTTTTACTGTAGATGCAAAGGGCCAAACAGTTTTTGGTATCTGCTGCAGCGTGCTGCATGCCTGCAGGGGGTTACAGTAAAGTTAAGGGGAAGCACCAAGAACCAAGATAAATTAATCAAGCCTTAACACTTGAACTTTAAAAGAATTCAATCATGGTACAGTCAAAAGCTCATATATCTACTTAGAAGACTAATTGCTGTACAGACTTTGTATGCCAAATAGCTGCAGATTCAAAGGTACCCATGAGAAAACCCACCGGCCTGTGAATGCATGTGGTGGGAGAGAAGGTAGGGTCACTGTGCTCTGAAATGTTCCTTCTCATATGGTCCCTAAAGTAGAGCTTATGCATGAGGAGAGATAAGCTAAGGGGAGTTAAGACCTGGGAGATATCTTTGTGTCAGTCAGGGAAGTTGGGAGCAAACACAGGAGTCTCTTTGGGAGTGTGGTTCCCCATAACCAAGGCAACTGCACTACCTTTCAAAGATGGTGATAACAAGCAGAGGTCAACCTCTCTCTGAAAAGTGGCTGCCAAAGGAAAGATTTCTTTTCCAGAAAAAAAGGAGCTTTAGAAATCTTTAGGGCAAAACAGAGATCCAGCCCTTGCCATTTAAGTTGCTGCTGTTTGTTAGCTCTCTGTTTTGGTTATTTCAAGTAACAAGTACAAAGGCAGTGATTACAGTCTGTCAATATAATCATTCTTCTTTCAAAATCAATGCCGAACAACAGACACTTTTTGAGAAGTTTTTCCTTTGTTTTGGTTTTGTTGTTTTTGGGTTTTTTAACAACCAGTTTCTGATGTTTTTAATGGTAGGACTGGAGTCTGAGTATTAAGCCAATCATAAACTATTTGAGTTTATTAGAGAAGATCTAAATTTTTTCCCGGTTTATCTTCCTACATTACATGAATAGGAATTATTACCAGTGAACTCCTTCATTTCTTTAAGCTGTTTCTTTCTTTTAATAATGCTCTACTATTTACTAAAGCAGAAGTAGACTCTTGGGAGGCCCCAAGAAGAGTGGCATCAGGGGGACAGCGCTCCCACTGCAATGGGGGTAGTTGTTATGCACTGCTAAGACCTTGGCTGTTCAGTTGGACATGGAGTAACCCTGATGGTCCCTGTGTGGAAAGACAGCTTTACTCTAAGCAACACTATTGGAATGGACTCCGTCTCAGCTGACATCAGGGGCCTTCAGAGGTAAAAGCCTGAGAATAACATTTTCAGAAGCACCTAAATGAACTCAGGGGTAGGTTTTGAGCAGTTTCTAAGGACGACTCTAAAGGATCAGTTTCTCTGGGTTGGCATTATATATATTCAATTTTATTGAACGTAAGGGTGCATGTCACACCCAACAGCAGGGTATTGCTTATTGCACAGCTTATGTCACTCTTATCTTCAGGAAGGGCAAGAAGGAGGACCCAGGGAACTACAGACTGGTCACCCCAATCCCAGGGAAGGTGGTGCAGCAGCTAATTCTGTAAAATATGTTGAGGCATATGAAGGACAAGAAGGTGATTTGGAGTAGTCAGCATAGATTTACAAAGAGGAAATCACGCCTGACAGACTTGATAGCCTTCTACAATTAATTGGCTGGCTTAGTGGATTAAGAAAAAGCAAATTATATTGTCTACTTTGACTTCAACAAGGCTTTTGACACTATCTCCCATAACATCCTCATAGACAGACCGATGAAGTGCAATCTAGATAAGGGGACACTGAAGTGGGTGGAAAGCTGGCTGAATGACTAGGCTCAGAGGCTCGTGAGCAGCACCACAAAGCCCAGAGGGAGATCAGTCACTAGAATACATATATTCCAAGAGCTGATACTGGCCCAATACTAACTAAAATCTTCATTAATGACCTGGATAATGGGACAGAGTGCATCCACAGAAAGTTTTCAGGTGACACAAAACTGGGAGGACTGTGATACACCAGATGGTTGTGCTGCCATTCAGAAGGACCAGACAGGCTGGAGAAGTGGGCTGGCAAGATCTCATGAAGTTCAACAGAAGAAAATGCAAAATCCTGCCCCTGGGGACAGGTCATAACATTTGGAGAGCAGTTTTGCAGAAAAAGCTTTGTGGGTCCTGGTGGACAGCAAGTTGAACATGATCCATCAATGTACTTTTGCTTCAAAGAGGGCAAACAACCTCCTAGGTTGAGGCATACTTGGCATTAGGCCAAGTAATGTCAGCAGGTCAAGGGCAGTGATCCTTTCCCTCTACTGAGCCCCAGTGAGACACATCAGGAGTGCTGGGTTCAGGTCTGGGCTCTCCAGTACAAAGGACACAGGGACACACTGGAGCATATACAGAGAAGGACTACAGATGCGTTGAAGGAACAGAAGCATCTGACATACGAGGACAGGCTGAGAGCACTGGACTTGTTTAGCACAGAGAAGAGGAGGCTCTCTTGTATATGTATAATGTACATATGTATATGTACAATATGTATAAATACCTGATGTAAGAAGGCAAAGCCAGACTGTCCCCAATGACATCCGGTGACAGAACAAGAGTCAGTGGGCACAGATTGAAAGAGAGGAAATTCCATTTAAACAATACACACACACACATACTGGGAGGGTGACCGAGCACAGAAACAGGTTGCCAAGAGAGGCTGCAGAGTCTCCGTCTTTGGAGATATTCAAAATCTGACAGGCCACAGCTCTGGACAACCTGCTCTAGGTGACCCTGTTTTGAGCAGAGAGGTACACAAGAGACCTACAAAGGTCCCTTTCTGTCTCAGCCAACTTATTGTTATTCTCTCACAGATGCCTCATTTGTCTTTAGCAAATTTCTAACTTGAATTTCTCAAGCTTATAAGACATACACGGCTATCTCTCAGCGGTATTGATAACACAGTATTAATTATAGATTTTTTTCATTCCTTGGTTCCCTGTTGCAGTCTGAAACATCTCTATATGGGCACTAAAAGTAATGGGAGATATTGAACAGCTTCTGTCAGTGTAAAAATGCTACCATCGTCACCGATAAGAGTTCCCAAGAGCCTTTTGCCATGATGTGAGGATACTTCTTGCATAACCTTCTGTCTGCCCTCTCACGGATGGTGGATGCTTCTTCTGGTAGGAGCTACCCTTTGTACACATATGGGCAAATTGTGTCCATGGAAGCATCCATTGTGTTTAAGTGGTTTGAATATAGAATGTACTCGAAGAAGTGAGAGTACAATGAAGAGAGATTGTTGCAGTTTCTATTCAGCAATAAAGCAAAACTCTGTCACCTGTACTGCAAAGTAAACTTTTCAACAAAGTAAGGAGAGCACCTTCAAAGCAGTTATTAGCATCAGAAATAGGAAGGAGCAAAGCTCTGGAGCACTACAAGTGAAAGTATCTCCTAGAAATGTGTTTCAGGAAAAAAAAAATAATCAGAATCTTGAACCTGTAAATACCAAAGCTCAATATTTAACACAATGGGGGGCAAAAAAAGCTAATACAACATACTTTAAAAAGTTAAGCTGAAAATTTTATAGGGATAGATGGTGGGAGTTTATACCCATTTGGACACAGCAGGGAAAATTATCTCCAAAAGTACAGTGGGGCTAGTTATTGGTTATTCCTGAAATGAAATTATTCTTAAGCAGCGCTAAGAGCTTCAGTTAAAAATTTCATTGTGTTTAAATGGACAACTAAAGCTTCAGAGAAATTGGGTTCTAGTAAATGGAGGGGTTCCCAGCTGTGTTCACTGGCAGATCACCAGTGTCAGAAAGAAAGGAAAGATTACCATTTGTACATTGCATTAAATTGCATAATGTCAAATTGTCCCGATCGTATCCCAAAAGAAAGACGTTGAAGAGAGCCAGAGTGGGGCTTTTATCACGGCATCTAGTTTAAGGAGTAAAGATATGATTCATACTGAACAGAAAGGTGGGGGAAAGGTAATGCATTATGCATTTAATATGGAGGTTACTAGCCCACTGAGGTGACGTTAGTCATATACATTAATAAAATTATGCATGCACCTTGCCCAGTTGTGTGGAGTGAAATTCCTTCTAGAAATCTTATCAGATAAGGTTGCATGCTGCAAGGTAAACTCATGTAAAGGCTTTGGTTTACACAGGAAAAGGGCTTTACATTCCAAGGGATGCAGTTCTGCTCATTGGTGGAGTTGCCATTGAAATTGCTATTTGATTTTTGTTTACTTATTTGTTTTTCAGCCAAGGTAGAGGTACCCATACTTTTGATACAGACCCTTTCTTTTCTTGCATTAATCTAAATAAATAAATGCAACTATTTTCTGTGCAGGTCTTTTCAGACTAACAGGGATGCTAGTGTAACTCACTACGAGAGACATCATTTTCTTAAAGTAAGAGCTGAATTAGATAGGAAAATTTTATGGGAGTGAAGATACAGTGAAAATTTAAATTATTTGCTCTTAGTCTGTTATTCTTGCTCTTCTGTTTCTTCCATGGAAAAATGACTGTATTGTCTTGGTAGAACTAGTTTAGCACTGTGATGTAGCCAGTAAGATTTCCTCTGCTGTATCCCATTTTCCTAATTCACTAATAAGTGAGGATAAAATGTCATGATTAAACTATTTTCATCTTGTCTCTAAAGATAAGAATTGTCAGTGAGTTGAGTTGGAAGTATCCTGTATTTCTATGACAGAAAATATAAACAGTAGTGTACCTTAATTTTTTTCCTTCCCCCCTTAAAACTTACATGTACTTTTGAATCAGGCAGGAGTGAACTGAACCATTTCTGTTTCTCGGACAAAATTAGTTTTATTTGTCTGTTTTCTAAACAAAACAAAGAACATGCTGGACTTTTTCTGCTTCCTTGTCTGGGGAACAAAGTACAGTACAGAGTCAGCAAGACACCCCAGTAGGTGTAATTTGCAC
The DNA here is from genome assembly GCA_013398295.1 of Chionis minor. Classification (NCBI taxonomy): domain Eukaryota; kingdom Metazoa; phylum Chordata; class Aves; order Charadriiformes; family Chionidae; genus Chionis; species Chionis minor. The sequence continues at coordinate 247,080 of VZSF01004282.1, read as the reverse complement.
ACTGCATCGCAACAGAGCCAAGCAATGAGATTCACCTGGCTCAGAACTCGTATGGATACCAAATCAAAATAGCAGTATTACCGCAGATCTCCACGTTTCCTAGCTCTGCATCCCCCTGCACAGCTCTGAACTCCCAGCATTAGGGGGATAAGCACATACTTATTGAAGAAAAGGGACAGCTGAAGGACTGGGAAGGAATATTTTGCTCAATTTACACTCCCACTTGCAGACGCAACATGTCTGCAAATAGTTCTTTCAATTAAGAACAGCTTTAGCTTTATAAGCCCAGAGTGCTCTCACGCTAAACCCAGAATAGTACTCCACCCTAACAAGATATGAACCTGAAAAGCACCTTGGCATGATTGTGGGTCTAAAACAAGCTTCATTCGTCATAACTGTGTTATATGGGAAAAATTAGGCTAAGTCTTTCTAATGTTAGTGAATTTATGTATAAATCTGTGTGAGTTTATGCATGTGTATCTCTGTGTATGTTCAGAGAAAATACTATAATGACAGTAAATCTGCTCTCTCAGGCAGGATAATCTTGGGGATTTTTTAAAATTTTCCAGCTTGTGTCTTGTAATTATTATCAAACAATTGAGAAGCCAGTAGTTCCCAATGGTGGGGTTTGCGAGCATTTGACAACAACTACTTCTATTTTTACTAAGAGATTAAAGAAGAATTCCTTCCGGAGTCTGGAGCTGCCATTGCACCTTGGCAAATATTAAATCACAGAAAAGTTAATGTGCAATAGCCACCTTCACTGTATCAAATATTTTTCACATATTTTTCCCTTTATTCAAAAGCATTATTATTTCAGTACCTAGGGCATTAAATTACGGTATTAATTCTCTTCTTAATTTGTATATATTTGATATAGTATCTATTTTTAATTATCAGAAGTCTTATTTAATTTTGACTTCATTAAGAATTACGTATGGAATTCCACACATACTCATCTCTTCTACGTGTGAGAAGATGCAATATTCTGTTAGCTGGAAATAGTCAATTAAAATGTTCAGTGCATAAACACAAAAATGTTTTCCCTTATCAAAGATAATACGGAAGAAGGATGGTCTTGTGGTTAAAATGTTCGGTGCATAAATACAAACACTGCTTTTCAACAAATATAATAGAGAAACCTTATGATTAAACAAAGGGAGGTAAGCCATCGCAGCTGCATTCCTGGCTCTGCTAGAAACTGAAGATACAACTTGTGGCAAGTTGCGTACAGAAGGTTTTCAAGCAGAGGTGATACAGGTGCCATGCTGGGAATATGAGTGCTATTATTTTCTAGAAACAGCAGAGGATGACGAAATTTTCAACACTTCTCTGCTGGATTTCTGAGGATTCGTTGCTGCCTTGGTGCACTGATGTCATGTGTATGGTGGTTCAGGGGCTATTGGGAAGGTAGCAGCAAGTCCACATCGCTTAGGACCACTGAGTGCCGAGGGAGCTGGGTTTCGTCTTTGTGGTCCTCAAGATAAAAAAGAAGTTCTACTAATAGTTGCTGAGTTAATAGCTTCACACCACAATAATTTGCCATTGCCCTGCCCTGTTGACAGCAGTAACCCTCCTCGCTCCCCGAGGAGCCCTTGCCTTCCACACACATGCGCACACAGCTTTCTCTCAGGTCCCAATGGGCACACGGGGTACCTCAGCACCCTCCCTTTTCCCTAGCGAGAGGCACCATGTACCACTCCTGGATCGCAGATTTGTCGGGCAGGAGGCCACATAGGATAATATCAACTAGGCCCAGTTGCCTGCATCCCTCCTGCTTCCCTGCTCCTGACTTTCGCAGGACTCATAGGAATTTAAAATCTTTTAGAGTCAGAGGCAGACAGACACAGAATATCTTTTTTTTCCCAGTCTCTATCCACACATTGAATTGCTTTTACTTGATGTGCTGCTTGTCTGCAGTTAATTGTATCGACCTTCCAAATATGAACACAGGTGTCTCCAGGGCTGAACTCTCCCCCACTGTGGTTCTACTTCTTGTGAAGTAAGAATAAATAAAGGAATAAAAGATTAAACAGAGCACTTGGGTGCCCTTCTGTTTCTTAACATTAGAACTTAAGTGGGGCGTAAGCAATGAAGTGGTCAAATGCTCAAACAAAGTGGGGTTTTTCTCATGTAGAAGCTACCTTTAACTTTTTAGAAAAACATATAGCCAAAAAGATACCTCCAGGTCAGCTTATTCATCTCTAATACCAAGCAAAGGTTTTGCATGGTAATCTTGTATTGACATGGCTCAGTCAAACTTCAGGCACCCAAATCCAGTACTGGATCTAACAGTAGGTTCCAGCCATTTGCTCTTGGCTGTCTGTGGTGTTATGGCAATGTTGTACCTAGACTAGTCTCACATCAAAGTGAAATTGGCAGCGTTAGATATCTACAGTAGGTTCCTTCATGGAGAGGGACCTGTCATCAGGCTGCCCGTAGATTCACATGCTGCTTATTGTATAGTTTAGTTTAGCTTAACCTTTTTTTAAGTACACCAATTTGAGAGTTAGTTACTTCTGATAAAAATGAACTTGAGTGTCCAGAGAAGAAAACTGCGTATTTTAGTTATTTCTTCCAAACTTTTAAAATAGTAATTGGTTACCATCATGCAAGGATACACAGACATGTAGGATAAGACCTCAGAAATGCATATGCAGGTGCTTCTCTCTCCCAGTGTGAATGTTCTTGCTAGTTGAGAGAGAAATTGTACAAAAAAGGAAAGTGCATTAGCAAAAATGATTGCTATAGCATATTTTGACATTCCCAATAAGGATGCCAGACTTCATTTTAAAAAAATGAAAACTCCACAACATTGCAGCTGGATGAACATTAAAGAGTACCGAGGGACAGACTATGTTAAGATAACTTCAGGCTTGTGATCTGTGTACCAGAAGGAAAAGTAATGAGAAATAAGTTGGGATTTTTTCAGGAAGGAGAGAACTTACTGAATAATGTTTGATAGGACCAAAAAACTGTTCAAGAATTTGCATTTAATTCAAAGAGTGATTTTGCCAAAGTGAAAAAGCTTTTCTTTATATTTTTTTTTCAAAACTGATGAAAGATTTCATATTTTTCATAGCAATATCTTTCAGCTACTCCTTTTGGAATAGCATTTGTCATTTCAAAGTTGACCTTAAAAAAGGCGAAAGAAAAAAGAAAAGACAAAGGACTTAAAAACTGAACAAGTCAAAATATTGAATTTTAGACCAGATGACATTTTTGGGCAAATCCCAAATTACTCTTCTATTTCCCCAAAGAAAATCTGGTTTGGTTTGTTCAAACTAATTGGTTTTTTTCCTTCTGCTTTTTGGCAGTTTCATAAAGCAAAATTAATTTTTTTTTCAGCTTTTTTGTGGACCATTTTAACAAGAAAGAAAGGGATTTTCAAAATTTGCTTTGATAGGAAATAAAGATCTGAATCTGGTGTGCTGACTGTCACATTAATTTCTCTGCCTTAAGAATAATCAAAGCTTCAAAACTTGCCAATTTACAATTGTAAAACTCTCCTTAACTATTGCTGCCATTTATCTAGGATAAAGCTACTTTGTTTTTTATATTGATCAATTATAGGTTGGAAATTAAACACCTGCTTTTTAAATGCATTTGTACTTCTAACCCTTCCCATGATACTAATTAGAATTACGATAGGAAATACTGCATGTTTGCACAGGCAGATTAAGATATGTTGAACACTTTTCCTCACTGAGCGTGCTTTTTAATAAAACCAAATCCTTAGCAATTCTCATGACCTCACTATGGGCAGGCAGAAACATTGCAAAAGAGCCATGATGGAGATCTCTTTCAAGAAGAACAGTTTCTTTCCATTCTATGTGCATAGTGTTTTATCCTTAAAGAGATGTTTTCCCTGTATATACTATATGCTCTACCCTATAAGCTGTATGTCGTGGTCTATCCCTGGTTTAATATCACACTTACATGACACTGCCTGAACCATGCTGCTGAAGATTGACTTTGAAAATATTTTGAAGATGCGTGTGTTTAGGATTACCTGAGTAGAAAAACATCTCTGTTAATTGTATTTCAAGTAATACATAAATGCACTTCAAGATTAGTTGCTCTGATTACTGCATGAACCAGAGACATGTGACTTTTCTTACATTAAAGCAAAATATTATATACTTGTTCCCTTCTTATCTCCAAGGCCCAAATAGTCTGTCATCTGTCACAGAAATTTACAAAGATTTAGTGAGTTCTTTCAAAGGTATAACTAGTTTTATTTTTATACTGGTTATTACAAAGAGTTTGCCCTACACAAGTAGTAGTAGTCAACAAAGACTGTCTTAAGCTAATAGAAGTGCAAGAAATTCCTTGTTAAGTGTTGTTTTGTCAGATTGATGAATCTAAACTTCAGACCTAATTCTAACAAAATGTGGCTTCAGTTATTTTTTCATAGAATCCTATGGATTCTTTCACAATACTGAAAGCTCAGTAAAGAATGAAGTACTGCTAAAATTCATTCTATTAATTAAGATGCAGTAGATTCCACACAAATTATGTTCTTTGTACAGTATTAATCTCTATATACCAGAAACTGAGCTGTGCTGAGTGAGGACGATGGTGAAGTGTAAGCTGGACGAAGGCGGCATTCTTTCCAGCAAGTAGCTGCATTTTACATAACAATTCCTTTGGTACTAATTTGCTTTTTCTTTTCCTTATCAGGGCATTTTAGTGTCTTTAGTGTATTTCTAATCTCAGCACTACAGAGAAGCCACAAATTTTGTTTGATACACTGACTTCTTTTTTGAGAAAAACACAAACTCCTTGATTCAAGTCTGAGGCTGAAAAAATGAGGCAGAGGTCCTTGTTTTAAAGACACTGTTTTCCTGATACTTCACATAGGTTATCATTCCCTAGAGCACAGGCCAGAGTCTTCTATCCAGTCAGAAACAGCTTCTTTCTTTTTTTTTTCTTTTTTTTTTTAAATTTAAATAGAAAGGTGATACTCTCTTAAAGGACCTTGCTACAGTCAATGCCTTAAATGTTTTTTTCTCTGCTTTAGCAACTCCCACCACTGCTATTGAATGAACACCACTCAAACTGAACACAGCTATTCTTGTGGCATAATTCTGCTTCTAACTGACAAGAGAAGAAACTGAATACAGAGGTTGAAGGAAGTATCTATGAAGCATCTTCCTTTCCAAGACGTTCAACTGTTTACAACCCCTCTGTGACCTTAAGGGTAGGCACTAGATCCTCCATGTCTTCCTATTTGTAAAATAAGGGCATGCTTTCTGTACCTCAGAGGCTTACCAGAGTATCTTATTGATCAATGAGATGTGCTGAGATTTTTTCTGAGATGCCAGAAGGTTGTGTTACTGGCTTCAGGTCATTATAGTGGAGCTAACTGTCTTGTGTGAAGTGACCTGATGACTTCATTGTGGGCTGCTTATAAATGTTGACCAATGACTAACCAGCTTCTCTTGGACCCAGCAAGGGTTATTCATCTGTTTGTAACTCAAACATTGTTTCACTGCATCAATGTCTGTCATTTTCAAGGAAGAATGACAAAGATGAGCATAAAATAATGTGCTGTACTAAATGACTTGACAACAGGTTAAGAAGTAGTAATGGATAAACATCAAATAATTTATTGGTTTAAAGAAATCTTAATATTCAGAAGTGAAATCCTGAATATGCTGGAGTTGGGGACAAATCTTTCAGAGACTACAATGAAGCAAAGTCTCCTTTAAGCAGTCTCTTTGGCTGGCAAATTGAGGGTAGAAACTTAGAAGAAGATCTTTTCGGGTTTTGGCCCTTGCCTTGTGTATGGTTTTCTAGGCAGTGCCATACTCCCAAAAAACAGGCCAGGAATGGTCACGGCACAAAATCCAGGGTGATGACCTCTGCTGGGATTGTGCTGGAGAAGCAACAAATGTCTGAGAGTTCAGAATCAAGGAGCAGGATGGGCATAGAGAGACAGATATTCTATGTGAGATGAAGACGACAAGCAATCCTAGATGAGAAAGTGACACAGAAAAAAGAGAGTAACTGCTAGGGAAACAAGATTTGAGATTACTTCCTTTTTCCTTAGCTTTGATGCACTGGAACACGAATTAAAAAAATGCAAATCTGAGTTACATTAACTTGTTTTTCTGTGCTTGTGATATAGTTGGATGGTATCTGGTAAGTGATGAATATTTGGCTTAGGGTATGTGGCTAGAAAACTTCTGTCAGCATCTCCTGAACCAAGGAGACCCTTCTACATATAATGTAGCTTGCTTCGATTATTTTCTAATTCTGCCTAGATTAGGCTAAGGAAATAGTTTGTGTGCAAGGTCATGTAACACTTCAGTGACTGGCTACAGAGGAAGAAATGGAAATGCTTAGTTTAAACCTAGGATTCTGCCACACTGTAATTAAATAAAGAAACAGTGAACTGCAGACAGGTGAAAGCTGATGAATGTGTGAGAAAATGTGACATGGAACTCACTCTCCTGTGTCTGTAAGGGATTACAAAACAGCAGCTAAACAAGTTGTTTAACCTGTCCTAGAGATATTAATTGGATATGCATAATGTTTTAGGAATCTCTTTTGATTTTATGTAAAACATCTGCTAGAATGATTTAAAACTTAAACTTTAAGACTTCCCTTCCCTTCCCCTCCCTTCCCCTCCCTTCCCTTCCCTTCCCTTCCCAAAGCAGGTGCAGATTTAAGAAAAAAGGCTAAATGAGCAACTGAAGTGAAGAGATCAATACTAAGGAATTCAATTATATTTCCCTCACAGGGGGTTTGCTCCAAATCTCATTGAAGTCAACAGAAAGATTCCCACTGACTTCAGTGGGGTTTTGATGAGACCCAGGGGACACCACCAGAGAGGGCCCCGTCAGTGTTTTGCTGACTTAGAGCCCTTTCTCTGAGTCACCTTCTTTTTCTTCTTTTTTCAGGTGAACCTATTTTTTTTGTTTTCTCAGACTTGCACTTTTGCAGAAAGTCTCCCTGCCCTGAACCTCTTCTATTGATTAAAAGCTCCTCAAATCTTCTCAGTAGTGCTGGACAAACAGTGCAAAAAGATTTCTTAATCACTTTCCCTGTTTCTCATGCATCCTCGTCTGTTCTAGCCCCAAAGAAGATTCCTGTGTTTATGCAAAATATTAGCTGGCTTTATTTTTATTAAGGGCATGCTTTATTAATCTTAATAAATCAGTTTGTCGTTTGCTTTCTGACTGCCTCTCAAGTAAAACAGGGATTGACTGTGCGGTAACACTGTTTATGTCATGCCTGAATAGTTTAAGGTGAGGCTTTGAGTAGTTTTATTGCTTTTGTTTATATAGGTAAACCCAATCTGCACGTTTGAAATGATTGATGAAGTGCAGTCCCACTTGGAGTGTTTGTCATCATTCATGTGCTGAAGTGACATTTCTTTATGTATTTTGGCATAAACATATGCAACTACTGGCAAAGCATTTGACCCTCGAGTCTGACTATTTGTCATTCTAATCTTTTTTTTTTTCTACCCCAAAGTCAGGCAAGTTACTGTATATTCTATCTGCATTCATGTTGCTAATTATTCAAGAGACAGTAAAACAGTCCTGTGGCTGGAATTGCATAAGTTGCTGAATGTGCATTCTTCTTTTCTCAAGTTAGGTACTTTGCTGCAATATAAATAAAGTTGGGATGTGTGTAAATGTCAAGAGCTACAGCCATATTGAGCTACAGCAGCTTTTCAGTAAAATCTGAAGCCTATGCTTTGTCAACAGAATAAGGCGAAACACTATATGTGGAATTTAGCAAATCAAATGTGAGCAGAGATTAAGTAAAATACATTAAATATATCTTGGAATATAATTTCCCAATAACACAGTTACAATGAAAAGCAAGTAACCAATAATTCACATTATGTGGACAGAGATAAATGGATGGTGCCTTAACCTCCAGGCTCAGGGTTCAGACTGTGTGTTGTCTTGTTGGAAAACAGCTGATTATTTATTGGGGAAAATGTCAGAAAAAAAATTAAACTGTAAAGTAATTTCCCTGGAAAGCAATCACATGTCATTTATAAAATATATCAACTTTTTTCAAGCAATAGTCATAAAAATATGATACCGCCTCAAAACTTACTTGTCTAAATAACAATTCTGAATATCACATATGTATTTACAATATCCAAGACAGATTTAGATATTTGGATATAGATAGGAAATGATGAATATGATTGATATGAAATCAGTCCCAATCCTTAGATGAAAGAATATGTGTCCTGAAATGATGTATTTAGATGACTTTCATTCTAAACTTGGCTAATACTTTCTAAATTTGCACTAACATGGTATGAAATTGTCTTTTTTTAATAAAGTGATGTAAGTATTAATTCTGCCATATTTGCCCCCAAATTTCCACTTATTTATGTGCAAAGAAGGATCATTCATACAAATTCTTCAGAAATACAGTGTACTGATGAAAGTTTAAGTCTTAGTTTTAAATGTTCGCCTAGAAAGACAGGGGACAAATGGAAGCTAGGCAGGACACACAGCTGCACATGAAGTGACACAAGGTGTCTAGGCGTAGTTGAGTCCATATCTAGAGGATGGTTAAGTCCAGAGTGGCTGAGGAGCTCTCTACTTTCCATTGACAGGATTGTCTAGGGGTCAGTTAATTTGCTCTCATATAAGCAATTCAGTTTTCTTGAGATCTCCATTGGTCTCCAGGTGCGAGGGAGCTGTAGTGCTTCTATGCAAAAGGGTACTAAAAAGGTATTGAGATTTAGCCTTGAGCCAAATTCCATCCTCAAACAGGAAACAAAGCCACCAAGGTAAGCTACCTAACTTTGCTCTGTATCTTTCCATTCATACTAGTCCATGAATTCAGATTCTATTAATATATAGGGTAGTAATAAAATGTCTGTTACAAATGTAACACAACATATTCTATTGGTGGCAATGCCTGTACATAAGAGTTCTGCATAAACCCATACTATTTAAGATGTTTCTTTCTGATATTTTCCAGAATTTTCTGAAAGACGGGAAAGCTAAGTATTTTAGAGCTACATCCATTCTCCATGCTCTGAGACTAATAACCATGGCCATTTGCATTTTCCTTCCCTTCTCCTGTTCTCTTTTATCTATATAAAGATAGCTTTATGTAGTTTTTTCCTATTACACTTGTCAAGGACTTTGATTTCCTCATAGTTTCTCTATTAAAATTTTACTATGTTTCACTCACAGTGTTAAATAGAACCTATTTCGAGCATTTTTTGAGTACCAAAAAACCAGACAAAGGTTACCATCATGTTCACAGAAATACTTTTATTATCCTTCTCCCCCTCAAAATAACCCTGGCATAAAAAGGGAGAAAAGATGAGAAATGGTTTGGATTTTTTCATGGGGAATACTTGCCCTTTCAATGACGATACATTTCTTTGTACTTTTTGTTATTGGAAATGACATATAGTTTGAAAAATCTCTGAGAAATGCTTCTCATTATCAAATCATTGTATGCAGTAAATGTATCATGGCACTGCTAAAACCCATGATACAAACTAACTGTTTCTGTAAAGGAAGATTAGCAAACAATATGCTGCAGGTGCACTGTTGTCTTACCTCTGGCTTTTTGTCTGGAACAGAGCTCATGCAAATGATGCATCAAAATATTTGTGGGCTGAGGAGGAAAGAGGGGGTTACTTGTCGGGCTTGTCTCTGCTTCTGTCTGGCTTTTTTCTCAAGTTTGACTCCTTCTGGGATGTCGCTGTTTTGGAATATGTGATAATATGTTGCATTAGATATGCAACAAGTCATGTGTAAAGCAAATACAGTACCCCTTTAAGTGAATGTCTCTCTTGATAAAAGAATGTATTCCAATTACATTAATCCATTAATGGTTCATTTCCTCAGATAATTGGCTACTTACGTGCATCTTTATTTGCATCCACTAAATACATAGCCTAGAGTTACCAGTGTCTATGTTAAGGCTAATGATTTCATCCTAGGTTAGTGCTTCCAAGCTAGGACCAGTTAAAACAACATAACTTGAATGAATAGATTCACCAAAATAATAAATTTTGTTCATTGATTGACTTCCTGCCTTGCAGTTACAGCTTATAGCTAATTCTGCAGGCTTTTGAATTCCTTTTTAAGAACAGTAAAGGAAAGCCAATGTGTCATTTGGCTACTGCATTAAAAGCGCAACCCTAAATTATAATTTGTCATTAGCATTTTCTGTTGGTGAATAAATGTTGAAACTAATAAAAATCACTGTTTTGTCAGTTAGATATTGAATTTTGTACCTGTTACTAGCGAAAATTGTAATTTTTCAGCTAAATATTAGATTTATTCCATTCTGTGAAAAATCTCTCATAGTCAATCTTTCACAAATACATGGTCTAGTATATCAGAAATAAAATCCAGGGCTCACCTTTCAGATATTCTGGCAAGGTTTGAACTCAGTCTCCAAGTTTTGACTTATTTATAGCTTTCAAAATTTGGTTTGTATGTGTCTGTCAGTTGCTGATTACAACACATAGGTGCACTGATGATTGGTTATTCAGTCAACAAATTATTCAAAACCATCTGAATAAATAAAGGGGAAAAAGTTCCCTTATTTTTGCAAAATAAGAATCCATAAATTTCCTCCCCTCCTCTCTTCCCCTTCTTTCTCCATCTCATTTACACCTTTCTTTTAATTTATTTTTCGTTCTTTTGGCAGAGCTGTCAACTGTCCCAAATATTGATCAAGCCTCCTGAAATTTTGGCAATGTCCTTCTCCTGGAGCTCGATAGATATCTCAGTGTCCAGAATCCCATAGATGCTATCCTTCATCTTCTAAAAGTGCAACAAAAAGATCAGGCTGTGTTTCTCTTTCTCGCATTGAGATATGCACTGGAGGTTGAATGTGGAATTGAGCCTTCCCTGTTAAAACTGAAAAATTAAATTCTCCACTTAAAAAAAACCCAAAAACAAAATATATTTTCTGCAGAGTGCTTTAGTATTTGGGGTTTGTTCATTTGCTTGTTTACAAAAAATAAGTGACCCAAGCCCCAGCTCTTAGTGAACCTCAGGAAAGAAATTAAAACAAGTCCTGCGACTCGTATTGTGGAGACCATCAAATCAGGTAATCACAGTCACCCCCTCTGGCTTTAGAAATCTGTGGAGCACCAAGTGCTCCAGTGTGCAGTAGCCTCTTGTAGGAGTTCAGATTCAATGGCTGCTTCTTGTTTCAGGCACCGACTCACTTCTCAAGAATGAAAGGTCTACCAAGTCATACTTTCTGCTGTGAGACAAAGAAAAGAGATGCAACATTTGATCTCAAAATTTCTGCCTGCCCAGAAAAATGGAACTGCTGATGACAATTGAATCTCTCTTCCTGAGTCTATAATGTTTTTCTTGCACAGTTACATGAACCTAATAACCATATCAATCAGGGTTCTTGAAAGTAAAGCAATATATTCTACTGAAGTGTATGAGGAGATGCTGAGGTTAAGAATGTGTTTGAATTTCTGGATGGATGACAAGGTTGTTTTTGTTTCAAAGTTAACTGGGAATATGAAAAAGCTGAGAAATACTAGACAAAGTATACTCAGAGAAGGAACTGAAGTTTGCAAACAGAAGAATTTTCATTGCTTACATGGAAGACCTTATGTTTCAAGTACTCCTGGATTTAAACGTACATGGATAAATCTATGTAGATTCACAGCAAAGGTGTTATGAATGCAGCAATTGCACTTGTTTGGTATATTTGGAATTGAAAATGCAGCAGTGGCAGGATCACTAAAATTTCAGTATGTTCACAAGCTAGGGGTTCTGATCTGCCATTCCCTCAAAACAGCAAAAACCCTGCACTCTCAGGAGAAAAGAGCCTGAAATATGGAAACAGCTAGGAAAACAGGTAGAGAATGCCGAGTTGATGTCCAGCCTTTGGCTTCACGGGGGCTTAAAATGATTCTTGGATAATAACAAGAAATTTAATCCAAAAAAGAAATTAAATGTAGCCTCTGGCCTCAAGTTCTTCAAACTAACCCTGTGACTACTTGAGACATTGCTGTTTCATGCCCCTGATTTCCCTCTCATTGCTAATATGGAGCTACCCTTTGTTCTTCTGAATTTTTAGCTTCTTTGGTGAATTTGCTCTTCCCATTCGAAGTCTCTGAACAGAGGGGATCACTCTCCCTGCAAATCCTATTGAATGACTCTAAAATGAATATACAGTCTGTCTTAACAGTCTTCAGAGTAAGGCTTCACAAGAATGTTGAATATTTTGAGACATAACAATAGAACCATTCAGGGTTTAGTCTCCAAACTTTCAAACTAACAGGTTGCCCAAGTATTAAAGTTATTGAAGTGCTCCAGTTATTTGCAGCTCACACTACCTCCGTTCTCACCTGCAGCGATTCTCAAAAGTATCTCTCTAAGAACAGGTTTTACTTCAATATAAAACCACATAGGGAAGAGGTTTGCTTTGCATTCACAATCTTCCAGAGTGGAAAGAACCGAAAGTTGCTTACCTTTACTAAAGAGCTTTCTCTTTTGTGTCATTGCTTAGATAATAGCTACTGATTCACCAACAGGAAGCATTTATCGTTCAACCTTCAGAAAAGGATGTAGAAATTCACCATTGATGGCTCTTTCTGAAATGATAGGTGAGACACTGTGCAGAGGTGCTTTTCAGGCCTTATTAGCCCAAGGATGAATAAAAAGGATTGAAAATATGGCCAAATTTGAGAACACGAGATCCCGAAAGAAGCTTTGCATTAAGTGACACAAGTAAAAAAAAGCAAAAGTCAGTATCTAATTTGGAAAATTGACACCTGGAGAAGATTGGGACACTGGAGAACAAGCTTCAGAGCAATCACAAGAGAAAATTATCTGAATATGTCATTGCTTTCTGAGACATGCCAGGAAGATCATGTCCTTGATCTTTCAGACAAACATGCATTTGGTTGGTTTCACAGCTCCTTTCTGGGATAAGCAACTGCGTTTTCTTTGTGTGGAAACCTGTTGTTGCTCTGGATTTCATAGCAACCCAGAGTTAAGGAATAGTTTGGCAAAGACAGACAGATGTGGGCAGAGAGAAGCATTTCTGAACTCTACAATACAGACAAGGGTTGAGACAGCCTTGGACTGGCCCTGGTTTAACACCGGGAAATGATAAACCAGATTCAAGTCTCTGCTTCAAATCAATCACATGAGAAAGTAATCCTCTTTCCCCAGCCATGAGGTTATTAGGTGCATTCCTCTCGGTTTTCATCAAAAGCTCCCGACATGAGCTTATCTTAATGTAGAAGGAGAAACTTTCAGATATGTCAAAAACATTTGTGGAATGGTGAGTCTTTCAAATTAGGTCCCCGTGCTAGGATACTAAGCATTTTTCTTATTAAACCAAGTACAAAACAAATAATCTGTTGCATTTACATGAAGGTCTAGGGTAGTGTTTGATATTATAAATGATAAAACCTAACTCTCCAGCACTTTGTATCTGTTCACAAGTTGCATTCCTTGCCATGCTCCCCCAGTCTCTAATCTGACCAGAGCTGATATCTTTATATAGTGGTCAGTGGCTATGTCTGCATTAGCAAGTAATTTAACACAACAGGAGTAGATCAGTAAAGCAAAGCAAGTGTTTATGAAGTCCTCACGCTTGTTACGCACATTTCAGGGGTTCTACTTCACACAAGATTTAACCTTGTCCCCTGGACTGAAAATCCCAACCGTGCATGTAGTTTAATGTTGTTCAGAGAAGCAGCCACTGGTGTTCCTGTTAGTGACTGGATCACACTTCACACACACCAGAGTTCTCCAAAAGGAATCCAGCTCATTCATCAAAAAAGACTCTGTGAAGCAAAGCAACCTTCAATTAGTGGAGATATTCAGGAGTTTTATTTCAAAACTAGATTAGTGGTCAAACCAAAACATTAACGCAGACACAACCTGCACAACTTTATGGAGAAGTTGAATATCTGAGAATGTGAGTGTGAATCTTGAATTAAACATTAGCACTGAACACAATTCAAAACTTCCTGTATTTCAAAGTGTACATAAGGAATTAGAATGTATTTTTAAAACTTTAAAGAAGCAACAAAATGCTTCAGCACACTGCACACAAAGTATTTGTTGGAGATTAATAAAATATTTGGCAAGTGTCAAAAAAATAATGAAAATGTGTGTTATCTAACTCATTTGGAGTAAAAATTTACAGTAGTTCTGAAGGTTTTTTCTTCCACCTTCTGACAAGTGTTAAGAGGGCACTGACTTTTCACAGCATATTTGCCTAAGATCGGGTAAGACCTTTGTGTGTTTTGAGATCAGGATCAATTTGAAAAAGCACCCCAAAGTTCAAATGTGTGTTCAGAACTCCAGAAACCCTCCCACGCCAAACCACATGCTTCTCATTCTCTCTCATCCAAACAGGTCCATGACTTTTGTTTTTCCCCCAGCTGTCCAAATTTAAAGTACATCTCATGTCATCTTTGGTGAGATTGCATAGGTTGATTACCTTACCAGCTCATCAAGAGATGGGCAGATTACCTTTTCATCCTAATTCTTTTTGGTAAATGTGACACCTCTCTCTCCAGACCCTCCTTTCTCTCCTGTAACAAGTATCTGCATGTTCGCATTTTCTTCTTAGCATGCCCATAATTACTCCTCTGGGTCTCACTATCATTCCTTTCAGCCTTTAGAGTGGCCTGGGACACAGCATGGTGTGCTAAAATTACCTTTTCATACAAGACTGTAGAAAGAAATGTCTAAACATTTCAAACCAGAAAAATTAACCTGATCTAAACCAAACTCTAATACAGTTCAAAGTGTTTAGAGAATAGAAGGCAAATAGTCTGATGCTTTCCAGACACAGAACAGAAGTCCATTAAATCCCTGATTCCATTCAAGCCACTACTGGAAACCTCAGTTCAGAACCTGAACTGGAAACAAAACAAACTTTAAGCTTCTGAACAGAAGAGAGAAGGTTGGATTTCCCCCCACCCTAATGGAAATTAGTATCTTAGTGGACTTCTCTTTGGTATCTGGAAAAGAAAAATCTGTCTGTCTTCTATCTTTTAACTGCCTTGAAGTAGGAATGTGTTGGGTTTTTCAAAGTGAAATGAGTTTCAGGGAAGGATCACAACTTCTTGCAATGTGTTAGTAACTTTCATTGGCTTTTTACAGCAAAAATTAAAAATTCCCTGTTTGGTCCCTAACCATTTTAAAACACTGCGTCTTTTGGCAGCTGCATGTATCTCAATTGAGCCTCTTTTAAGTTTGCCTCTTCCATTTCTTATATTCAAATGACATAAGTTCACTATCACTGTTATTAAAACATATATGTTATTAAAACAAATATGGTGTCAAAGGCTTTACTAAAGTCTAGGTAGAGAACATCCACAGCCTTTCCCTCATCCACTGAGCAGGTCACCTGGTCATAGAAAGAGATTAGCTTAGTCATACAGCACCTGCCTTTCATGAACCCATGCTGACTGGGGCTGATCTCCTGGTTGTCCTCTACATGTTGTGTGATGGCACTTAAAATTATCTACTCTATAACCTTACCTGCACCGAGGTCAGATTGACAGGCCTATAGTTACCCAAATCCTCCTTCTGACCCTTCTTGTGGATGGGTGTCACATTTGCCAACCTCGAGCCAACTAAGAACCTCCCTGGTTAGCCAGGACTGCTGGTAAATGATGGAAAGTGGTTTGGTGAGCACTTCTGCCAGCTCCCTCTACCCTTGGGTGCATCCCATCTGGCCTCATAGACTTGTGTATGTCTAAGTGGTGTAGCAGGTCCCTCACCATTTCCCCTTGGATTATGGGGACTTCAGATGACTCCCCGCCTCTGTCTTCTAGCTCAAGGTGCTGGGTACTCAGGGAACAGCTGGTCTTACTGTTAAAGACTGAGGCAAAGAAGGCATTAAGTACCTCAGCCTTTTCCTCATCCTTTGTCACTATGTTTCCCCCCACATCCAATAAAGGATGGTGATTCTCCTTAGTCCTGCCTTTGTTGTTCCTGTATTTATAGAAACATTTTTTATTGTCTTTTATGGCAGTAGCCAGATTAAGCTCCAGCTGGGCTTTGGCCCTCTAATTTTCTCCCTGGATAACCTCACAACCCCCTTGTAGTACTCCTGAGCGGCCTGTCCTTTCTTCCAAAGATCAAAAACTCTCCTTTTCTCCCCTGAGTTCCAGCTAAAGTTCTCTCTTCATCTAGGACGGTCTTCTTCCCCAACAGCTCATCCTTTGGCACATGGGGATGGCCTGCTCCTGTGCATTTAAGACTTCCTTCTTGAAGAATGTTCAGCCTTCCTGGACTCCTTTGCCTTTCGGGACTGCCTCCCAAGGGACTCTGTCAACAGGCCAAAGTCTCTCCTCCAGAAGTTCAAGGTGGCAGTTCTTCCAACCCCCCTCCTTACTTGTCCAAGAATCAAAAACTCTATAATTTTGCAATTGTTATGCCCAAGACAGCCTGCAACCATTGCATCCCCCACAAGACCTTGTCTGTTCACATAGAACAGGTCCAGCGAGGGGCCTTCACTAATTCACTCACTCACCAGCTGTGTCTAACTATATCATAGGTTTCCTGCTGCACAATGGCTTCCAGATCCTCCTGCTTGCTCCCTGTGCTACCTGCATTGGTATAGAGGCACTTCAGCTGGGCTGTCATCCATGTCACTTTAGACGAACAACCCTTGATTCCTTTGAGGTATTTCACTGGTGTTTCCCTGTTGGATCCTATTACTTCGGGAGCCCCTGGCTCACTTCTGTAAGACTTCAAGTGCACTGCAGTGTAGCCAGCACATCTCAGAACAACAGGCTGAGGGCCCTCGCCAGCACCCCATCCTTCTGACCATTGCCTGTCATCCCACTGCTTGCCATATTATCAATGTCATATATTGTGATATTATCCCCCTCCCCCTTCAAGCCCAGTTTAAAGCTCTGTCAAAGAGCCCCGCTAGGGTGTGACCAAAGACCCGCTTCTCCCTTTGGGAAAGGTAAATCCCACCTGATGCCAGCAGCCCTGGTGCCATGTAGGCCATTCCCTTTATTGAAAAACCCAAAATAGTGTCGGTGACACCAGCTATGAAGCCATGTATTAATAGACTGTGTTCAACTGTTTTTTCTGATGTCACTGCCCATAACTGGAAGGAGAGAGTTAAATCTGTGCTCCAGAGTCCCTTACCACTCTCCCAAGGCCCTGAAGTCTCTTTTGATCACCCTTGGACTATGTGTTGTGACTCCATTGCCACTCACATGGAAGGGCAGCAGTGGGTCATAGTTGAGGGCCGTACCAGGCTATGAAGTTTCCTAGTGATGATCTTCACCCAGGCCCCAGGGAAGCTGAAGACTTCTTGAAGAGGAGGGCCTTTCCAGCGTACCGGACCATCTGTTCCCCTCAGAAGGGAGTTGCCTGCGAGTATAACCCATCTTTTCTTCCTTTTGGAGGTGCTCATGAGAACAGGTAGGCCTTTCTGACCTTTGCAACACCTATGATGAAGATGGACCATCATCCACATCATCATCCATTGACTGGCCTTCCACATCCAGAGGCTTGTACCTGTTGTACAGAGGTACCTGGGAAGGAGGAGTGGGCAAGGAGGGCGTTTGCTTCCTGCTCTGAGCATGGATTTGCCTCCACTCCCTCCTTTTGTTTAAGTTACTGCCTTCAGCCTGGTGGAGGGAGGGTAGAGGATCCCCTCGATCTTGTTTTTTTTTGCTGGTGGCTGTTCCTGTTTCTGTCTCAGGGAGGGCAGAACGTCGTTCCACCAGTCTATCTCAGACTGAAATATTCTATTTCATACTAGCAATAAAAGACTCTAGGACAGTGTGTTCCTGAAAGTATACTATTTTTTCAATTGTATCTTTCAAGAGCTGGTAGTCACTTGGCCTTCAGTTTCGTGTCTTATTGCACCACCCAAGGCTTTCTCTAATTGCCACAACACAATGTTTGTTGGCTCAATTAAATCCTGTCTTAGAGAGTGACTAAACCATAGCGATAAATACTGCTCGTGGCAACATTATTGCCTTGAACCAAGGTGATCTGGCTCTTCTGACGAAGATGTGTATATGTACATGCTGGTGCAGCGAGTCCTGAGACTTCCTGCAACATATTTCACTGCCAGGCTGCATGGCTTCAAATTGAAACCTGTGTACTGTTGTCTTGTTTCAGAGAAATTTGAGATAAGTGGAAAGCTGCTGCTAAAGATGTTCGTTTTGTTCGGCCCTTTGTAAATTTTTTGTGGCATTATTCTTGCTCAAACACCCTACCTGGGCTATAGTTAATGGAGAAATAAAAGGAACTTTCTTTGGGTTTTTGATTGGTCTTCCTGGTTTTCATTCATGGATATCTTTATGATTCTCCTGTATTCATTCTTCAAGGTTGTCTCTGCAATTATGACACACTATTGAGGCAATTCAAAATAATATATAGACTTTTTAGCATTTCCTCTCTACTGATGGCTTCCTTGTCCTTCCTCTTTCTTTTTTTTTCTAATGATGAAACACAGTTCAAAGCAGTCTGTGCTTATTCAGTTTAGTTCATGTTGTCTGACTTTCCATCTCAGTATCGTTCTTGATTTAGTGAAGCATAGGATGCAAGGCTGTACACAAAAATGAACAAATATCAAACCAGCAAAAGCACAGGCTAAGGTATAGAAAAAGGATGCGTTTCTTTTTGCCCCCTATTCTTATGAAACAGAAGAAACCAGCTCAGCTGGGTATCACTCATCAGAAGACTCTGGTTTGATTTCTGCAGGTTGCAGAGGTAAATGGCTCAGTTACGCAGGGCCTGGGTATTCAAAGGAAGAAATCGGTCAGAAGTTCTTTCAGTTCATCAGAGTCTAATGGGGAATAAGTAAAATATTGCCAGATTTATTTGGTATCTGATTCTTTCTGTCACCCTCTTGCAACCGACAGTATTATCAGATTATTTGAAAACACTGAACAAGTGTACAGGCTGAAAAGCCTCATGTTGAACATCTATGGATGCTTATGGCCCACAAATCCTGCTTTTTTTCACAAGAACTATAGGATGTTCATCGTGTCTGAAGATGTCATCATTGCTCATGTATTGATCTAGACAATAATTTCAAGGGACTTCTAAATCTCTTAAGAACAAGAAAGTTAACTTATGAATACGATCAAGAGAGGCAGAATTAAAATAGCACTTTAAAGGTAAATATTCCAAATTCATGTAAGGCACAATCTTACAGTTCTGGAATTCTAACAAATATAAAATATTTTCTGCAAATAAAATGGGAGGCATGGTAAAGCAAAAACAATATAATTGTGAGCCATCTATCTCAGAAGCTGAAAAGTAAGAATATTGCTTGTGGTCTGGAAAACTAAAGGGAATGAAAGTGATTTTCTAGTTATTATCTTTGCAAACATCTTAATGAAATATAAAGAAAAAGGAATAGATTCTGAAACAAATATAGTAAATTAATGCAAAAGAAAAATACATGAAAGGTGTTATTTCTCCAATAAACAGCACATGTCTTTAAATGAGGATCAAGTGATATGCCTTGTGTTTTACTTTTTGTGACTATCATTGCAATTTTAATATCCAGATTCGATCCATATGCTACAAATAATCTGAATTTTTTTTATTTTTTTAAATGAAGCATGATTAAACATTATCGAATGTTCAGATTGACTACTTATAACACCTCTCTTAAATGGAAATAATGAAACAGAAAACTAAGACAAACAGGAGGCAAGTAATTGTGAACCTTTTTATAAACACCTCTATTAAAAATAAATCTTTCTGATATTTGATTCCCTTATAAAGAGGATAGGGACAATTTTTGAAAACTGTGTAGTAATTGATAAGGACCGTAATTGTTTAGCAGATTGAAAGGTTTAAATTTATTTTACTATTCATCTCCCTGTGATTAGACCCAGGCTTCTGAGGTGGAAGTGCAACACCTTAGAGTGACACCTAGCACTTTGAGAATGAAAACCAGGGATTTTGCCCCTCTTTCTCTCTATATTAGCTCCCAGAAAACCTTCAGACTTGTATGGAACTCAACAGACCCTAGCATTGTAAGATGGAACAGATAGTCCATTAGCCATGTGTTAGAATAGCGAGAGTCTCTTAAGCCTGTAGTTCCTTGTTGACCTTCAAAAGCTTTGTAGAGGAACGTGAAAGGCAGAGAGAAGCCTGTACATTGCATTTAGTGTAGAGTCTTTCACTGCCTTATCCTATCTTTCACTGTAAAGAATTTGCTATTGCTGTTGTCTAGCCAACAATATTTCAACTAGGATCTGACAAGGGCATGCTTGAACTCTTTTCACTTAAGAGTCATTTCATAAAATGTGAGCTTAAAAGTGTAAAGACTTGTATGCATATTCTTTAAAATAATATTTATTTTCAGCATATCCTTGTATTTTTCCAGTATGTTTTCTGTGTAATGTAAGGGTCCTTTGTATTTTAACTGCTTATTTAGTAGTCAAAGAAAACTGTATTCTGTTTCTAAATTGTATTTCAGTGCAATGATTCTGGCTTGAGCTGCTTCAAGTCTGTTGAATTATATTTTTAGAAGTTGAAAAAGAGATTTAGTTGTATTGAGATTTAACAAACATTTTAAAATTTGTAGTGCAGCATGTTTTCTTATAGGTATCAGTATATTATAGATATCAGATGTTTGTCCTTATGAAAGAAAAAGGGAACCATTTCCATGAATCCCTCTATACAAGCATTCAAAGTATTTAATTTCCTGTATTCAACACATACTGTAAATCTGGATTTATCTCCTAAAGGATATCAGAGTTAATGGTACTTGAATCTGATGGATATTTCCACTAGAGGACAACTGTTTTTCCTTTCCTCACCTGTTTCTCACCTGTTGCGTGTTTTTGTAACTTCTTTCCTCATAAAATATTGAAATAACATATTAGGACAGGTTGCCTTAATGTTGTTAGGTTTTTTACTTTTCAGGACATTCTGAGATATTATCCAGCTTTACTAACATATTATAATCTTAATTTATTCATTGAACGCCAATTAACGTAACTAAGAGTTGCATATTAAGTACAGGAGAGAAAATAAACCATTACGATACAACATCAGCTTTCTAAATGACATGAACATTGGCAGATACAAGGTAAAATGTTAAGCTACTGAGAAAACTTTTGCTGATTAGGGTGCAAATTTTCCTTATTTGTTTAGTAAATCAGTCTTTTAGATTTTAGTTATTTGCCTCTTGGATGTCCTGTCCAATGCCCCTGCCATGGGCAGGGACTTCTTTAATTAGATCAGGTTGCTCAAAGCCTCATCCAACCTGACCTTGAACGCTTCCAGGGACGGGGCATCCACAACTTCTCTGGGCAACCTGTTCCAGTATCTCACCACCCTCAGAGTAAAAAATTTCTTCCGTATGTCTAATGTAAAGCTACCCTCTTTCAGTTTAAAATCATTGTCCCTTCTCATGTCACTACAGGCCTTGATAAAAACAAGAAGGAAAAGAAGGAAAAAGAAAGCAGGAAAAGCTAACTCCTGCCTTTTACCAGGAACGCAGCATTGTCTGTTCTGCTTGGCACCAGGAAACAGGGACCTAAGGAGTCTCCTCACCATGGTGTGGGTTGCATTAAGATCTGTACTCTCTCCATAGCCACTCCACACCCAGACTTTGCTAGTTTTTTAAAGGTGTGAAATCCCTTGAGGGAAGTGGAGCTAGAGAGTGTTGACTTTTGTAACCTTCGTAATAGAGATTATGCATAGTCTCTATTCGTAGCGGTAATACATGGTAGTGTGTTTTTGCTTCTTTCTGCATACTGTGCAAGATTAAGGTCATACAGAGGTAAATCATAATAAACAGGGGATCTGTAATGGAAAGCAGTGGTCTAAGTGAGATTTTTAAAAGGCAGGAAATCCTGAACTATGGTTCCTTCTTTACATACCTTTCTCTGTCTCTCTGATCAAGTCAATTTGCATTCACTTCATCAAACCAAGGACACAGATTTCTATAATTTTTTTTTTTCTTTTTGAAAAAGCAAGGAAATCAAATAGCTGAGAGAATTGGAATAGTCTCCCAGCAAAAGAGAATGCTCAGCAAAATACAGGATAAACCTGACAGATCCTATGACACAGATCTCTATTTTCCATTGCTGTTGGATAAATTTGTTGTTATGAAGATGAATTGTCTGGTAACAAGTTGCTTGGTGGTATGTATTGTCCTATATTAGTTCCCTCTTCACTGAGGTATCCTGATGGGAAGATATATCTTCTACACAGGTGCTAGGGCAGCTCTGTCCTGCTAAATGTGATCCACCCGACCTAGTAAGGTATGACAATGAGCTATATTTTCATAGACATGTATTTAAGCAGTTTGCATGGAACTATGTAAATAAGCAGTTAGATTTTACTCTCATAGCCTTAATCTAGCAGATTAAAGATACAGAAACACATTATTAGAAGAAGGGTGGATGGTCATACTATGAAGCATGCTGTGCACTAAAAAATTACAAAGTGTTAGCAACAGAACCAGGGGTGTCACCTGTTCAAATTTTATTCAGCTGAAAAGGTAACACAGCAAAGTCTGCACTGTAAGAAGCTTGTTCTTATGTCATTTTATCTGTGAGACACCTTATCAGGTATATAAATAAATATGCAAAGAAAAGCTGTTATAATTTCAATTATTACTCTAAGCATATCCAGAATGGGAACAATGGTCACAAGCAACAGGAGAGTCAAAAGATTCATGTGTGACAATATCCCCAAATCCCAGAAGTCAAAGAAGCAATGAACATTAATTCAACCATATTTTTTTGTAAGGTCTCAGACAGGAGACAGCTAGCAAACCTGGACCAACATCTGACAGTATTTTATGTGTTTATGAGGTCATGTAGTAGGTCTACATAATGACACTAGGCACTGCAGGTGCTATTTAAAACCCACTTTTAGCTTAGCTATTACAGTGTTTCAAAGCATCTGTAAGCCTGTGTTATGCTGACATTGAGTCTTAATTCTTAAGTTTATTTAGGAAAAGAGGATGTGGGGAAGTGAACCTGTAAAATACTCTTTCTAAGGCAACGAGGGCTGGTTGTTTCTCTGTGTAGAAGCTGCTGTTTCACAGAATCAGCTGGAACAATATAAAACAGAACTGACAACTAAATAATATATATGCATTTCATATGTCTAAAAATAGTCACAGTCAGTATGTGGACCAGGTAGAACCCAAAAACAGCCATTGAGTTTCTACAGAAACTTGAATCTTCATTCAGATGCAGATCCTTGCTTTCATAACTGCAACACCTTGTGTTGCAGCACAGCTTATGCTTTACAGCATGGTTTATGGCTGCATTTTCAGTGAAATGTTATGTACTCACACCTATTCTTGATTTGTGTGATTGAAATGTGTATAACTACAAGTATGCCTGTTAAATGTCAGGCCATAATTCTCTTCTTCAGTCTCCTTATTTGTATCATCAACAAATAATATTTTCTTGCATAGCAAAATGCTGACAAACCATTAAGAAGAAGAAAATCACTGCAAATTTTAACCCTGCATCAATTGGGAGTGTCAAATGTGTACAATCTGTAAAAGTTTATAAATAAATAAATATTCCTGAAATTAATACACATGTACAACTACACACAAAAGTAATGGCTCTTTGTTTTAGAAAGGCTTGTTCTTTCCCAAAATTCTTTGCTCACTAGTGATTCACCTAACATTTTTGCAAAACTGTCCCCTAGTGTGTTCTAAAATTCAGTGACTATAATAACCAATAATTAAATTAGTGCAGGAAAAAAATCTATCTTTTAATTATGCAGGAAAGGAATCATAATGCAATCTGAATATTTTTCTATTTCTCAGATGTTTGTTAACCCAACTGTGATGAAACATTTTAAAAAAGAAAAACGAACACTTATTCTGATTTAACAGTGTAATTTTATTGAGTACCAAAGAGCTACTCCTGATTTATACCACAGAGATCAAAATCAGACCCAGTTCCTCTATAATATTTTTTCTAACATATTCTGTATGGATGAAAATCTAAGAAGTAAGATTATGGGGATTTATTCACGCATATTTGGTAGCCTTTTCGTATTTATTGGTCTAACAGATATCATTTGTATTTGGTGCCTTTTTGCTAAAGAGTCAAATAAGTTATTTGCTGTATGAATAAGTATTTGATAGCAGATCAGACAGAGATAAGGCGTGAGGTATGAGTTTGCAGATGCAATAAAATGACTAAAAGGCCAATTTATCCCTCATGTAACATCGCTGAAGTCAATGAATTTGATCTTTATGTCGAAAATCCAATTTCACACTTAAATAGATTATTTATATCAGAATTGTTTGGGTTTTGTTTAGTACTAGCTGTTGTAAGAATACCCTGTAGGATGACACCAATTAGATATTCACTTGTAACTTTTACACTTGCAATACGCAGTCTGTTTTTTCCAAATATATCACCCCAACTTATGTCAAGGAAATTCCAATGTACTTGCACAGTACATATGATTAGTGATTATTAGTCCAATTAGTGAACATTAGGGATTTAGATGAGATATGACACTTGAGCTAGAGAGAATTCAGAGACATCAAAAAGCTGTACTGGCGCCAGGATCTGTGAGGAAATACCATTCTGAAAACGGCAAAACCACAGGATTACCAAAGCAAAGTGGGAGAAAATTGGACTAAGCCGAAGGCTAGAGGAAAAACTCTTTGAGCAAAGAACAAGGAGCTGCTCCATACTACAAAACAGTGAGTGTGATAAGGCAGGTCGGTGCATATGGGTCAGCAAGATTTGGGGAACAAGGATATGCAAGTGGGCAGAAGGAATACATTTTAGGGACACAACAACAAGCCCAGTGGTACACTGATGAGCCAAAAGCAAGTGGGGAAATTGGTACAGAAAGTCAGTCATTCTGTCTTCTGTACCCGGGTCCCGAGTCACAGAAGAAACTGCAAACAGCTGTAGGTCAGCTTTCCCACTCCAGATTCTCAGTCTCCAGTGCTCCTGTCAATGAAGACTTTGGCTTCATTCTTCATTAAGTCTTGCATAAGTTTCACCCTGTTGTTCAAACTTCTGTATCTGTTCCTTCTTGAAGATCCTCAGACTGTTTCTCCCTAAATGCTTCCAATTAGAGAGCCCTTGTGGGACAATGGGCAAAACACATTGTTTGAATTTGCTCCACCTCGTTTATGGATGCAGGATTTAGAGGTATCATCTGTAGCAATTCATAACTGTTTATGTGGTTTAACGTTCTTGCATTTTTATCAGAGGTGGTCAAAATGTTTCAAATGAAGAGGGAAGATTTAAGGCTCTAGTACTGATCTTTCTGCACACTGGAAAATTTTCTGGCATTCTTCATTTTCCACAAGTTCCTTGTCAAATCTGGTTTAGACTGGATTTACATCTGAACAGTAACCTATTTCAGAGTGCTGGGAGATTATTCAGAACTGAGTAAGGTCTCTAGAGTGCAGGTACAATTTTCTTGTGGTACAAAGAAATTGCTTCTCCTGTGCAATCTGCATTTGTAAAAAGATACCTTATTAAAAACCTTCACTGTCCACCAAAGTCACAAACACCTGATTTCCTGGAGAAGCCAAGCCTTTATGGTTTTGAAAAATTGCAGGAGATAAATTTAGGTTCATTCTGCTTTGCAATGTTCAGAAGCTTACCACCTGCCAAATAAGAAGTTGTGTTACACATACAGTATTCAAGGGTTTGGATTTATCTAGTTTCCAATGCAGCACCAGAGTTTTTCCACCTGGGAAATACTGCAGGGTTAGATTGGGATTGTAGAGGTCAGCTGTCCAAACCCAAACAAGTGTCTAGGTTCCTTCAAGAGTCAGTGGAGAGCAAGAGGAAGCTCCAGGTGGCAATTCTTTCTAAAATGTGATTTATCAATTTTTTTTTAAAAATCCATGTTAATCATATTGATAAATCCAGCCTAATCCATGTATCTGTTCGTTTCTTTGAAGAACTCCAGTAGTATTGACTTCCAACTGAAAATTCGGTATTGACTCTTCTTCATATTTATCCACACTAAGTCTCCTCTTTGCCATGACTTGAAGCAATTTCGTAGGCTTGGAGTCAGTCTGTATTCTCAAGTGTCCCCTGAGACCTTTAAAAATTGTCTGCATATTTGTGTCTTCTCTCCCACCAAGGAAATTTAAGCAATAGTTTGAACAACACAGCTAACCTCAAAGTTAGCACTATAGCAGTTTCACTTTTGTGTTCATTTAAAATATATAGTAAATAGCTTTATTGCAAAATGCATTAAGTTTTGTTTCCTGACATGGAAATCTTATTGCTATTAACCATTTTGCATTTCCTCCTTGCCTGTATAGCTGATGTTCTTCTTATTGGAAACCGAAACTTTTGTTTAATTTTGTGGCCCTACCTGGATTATTTTTAATCCTGACTACATCCTAATTAATTATAAATGCTGTATCTTCTTTCTCTGCTCTCTTTTTATTTGGCTATACATGAAATATTTGGTTTAACTTCCTAATTAGGCAATGGTGCAAAAAACTTTGAAAGGTTTTATTTTATGCCTGTACTTACTGACTCAGCTAGCTTTTTCCAATGAGTTCTTTCTTCTACTTTCCCTGGTCTGATTACACCTTCCCAAGATCCTATTTTAGGTGATTGCTTCCGTAAGATGATCTTGCACACTGCAATGACAAGATTTATTTTTGTTTGGAGCGGACACAACCGTGTCTTCACCTTGGGTGTAAAGCATCTGGCTGGATGTTGTCTGCAAAACTAGCCAGCTTTCTGGTGATTTAAATTTGTGTATGTCTAAAGGAACGTCTAAAGTAGGCCTGGCAGGAAACCCACCTTTCACCTGAGAATATACCCACGTGCAAGGAGTCTGGTGTTTCCTTCAGGCGGTTCCAATTGCTTTGAAATCCACGTGAAAAATGATGTCATCTTGAAAACAAAACCAGGAGACAGAGGGTATGAAAAACATGTATAATTAGCAGGGAAATTAACTTAATTCTGAGAGGCAACAGGTGCCTAATCGAGCATCCAAGCAATCTCCTCATTTTTGTATCTTTTGGGGTTTTTATCTTGTTAACTGTCAGATGAGAGGTAACGAAGATACTGATGAAAAAGAACCAGTTAAAAAACCTGAGGAAATCCCGTGAATAAGCAAGAAACAGCCAAGAGACTGGCAAGCTTGCCGTTGGCAGCAATCAGAGAAGGATCTACATTAATAAGCAACAAAAAGGGGAGGGAAAGGCACCATCTGGCTTTACCCTTCCTACAGAAAGGTCAGACTCTTCTTTCCCTCTGGAAATACCCGGCCAGCCACCACACCACGGGCTAGGAGACCCCAGAGTGAGAATCCTGGGAAGTGGTGTGTCCGGGCAAGTAACATTCCAAGGTAAGGTGTTTTTCTTCCATTATCTCCAGTGTTTTAGGGCCAATTTCATACTCCAAACAGAAGTGTCTGTAGAGGCAGCTGTTCTAGTCCATGGCACTGTTAGGAAGACACCGCTTTGTCCAGTCTTTCAGCTTTTTCTCCCATTTCATGCTCTTTGCTTCCTTAACCCCTGGAAAACAGCCACACTCTGGGGAGATAACGGCTTCTTGATTTCAGGAAAAGTGCAGCAATGTTTCTAATAAGGGTGTACGTGATTTTACACTTGAAACAACGTGGATTTTTTCAAGCCATTCAAAACATTTATTGCCATTGCACTTCTTCCACACCCCAAGTTTTGCATTCTTCACAGAGTACCCTTATTTGGCATGTAATGATTTTGGAGCTGTTAAATCTTTACATTATCCCAACAACATGTCAATTAAGGGAGGCATTTTATACAGATTACAAAGATTTGTCTGAGGTGGCCACAGCTTTGTTAAAGCTGTTTTGTGGACATCTTCATAATTAATGGAAAAATCATTAGGAATTCAGTCTTTATTAACCCCTGTAGCTGCAGGGGCCCATTTCATCTTAATTGCATTCATTTGGCACTGGCAGTATTATACAGCATAATCACTAATAAATGATCTTTTAATTTGTACCAATCAAGAGAGCTTGCTTTCATGCCAATATTCTTGTTTCTTTGATGTTGACCTGTCTTGATTTTTGATCATTTGAACTTAAGATG
This sequence comes from Chionis minor, assembly GCA_013398295.1. Taxonomy (NCBI): domain Eukaryota; kingdom Metazoa; phylum Chordata; class Aves; order Charadriiformes; family Chionidae; genus Chionis; species Chionis minor. The sequence goes on along the minus strand of VZSF01004282.1, from coordinate 219,069 downwards.
ATTTACTGGAAAATCAATATCAATACCAAATCTGCCGTATTCATACATCTGTGGTTAAGTTCAATTTGACTCTATTTTGATTGAAATAAGTAGTGCTTGATTATCCATTCAGATTTTATGAAATCATCAGGTTGGGAAATCTAGCCCTGTATTCTTATTCAAAGGCAAATAATTAGAAACTGTAGGAAAACTGCAGAGCTGGGACAGCATTAGAAGTAACACTTCAGATCCCACTAATTAACCAACTTTGTCTGTAATCTCCTAAAGGCCTCCACCAATAGAGTAATATGCTATTACCCATTTAGTGGGGCCAACGGGGCTTTGGCTACACTTGTTAATAAGAAAATCTGAGACAGTTTCTCTCATTATACCCCCTGTCAGCACTGTCTCTGCAGTATAAAATAGCCATCATTGTTCTGTTGGTCAGTTAACCAGAAACCAGACTACTGTAAAAAAATACTTTACAGCTAATTGAAAATGACTGAAACATTCCCTTATCAACCAGTCGCTTTGTGCTATTTGGAGAAAATATAAATGTTGGTGAGGGAGGGCAAACACAAAGTTCAGTCTTTTTAATTAATACCCTCTACTTGAACTAGAATTACTGACTTAGCTAAAGACAAAAAACCCTTACAGCTATTACTTCAACCTCTTAGTTATGAATTAAAAGGGGAAAAAAAACCCATGATATCTTTCCTAATATTATAGCACTTACTCCTTAAGTACTGAATTAATTTATTGAGAATTTACAAGTAAATCTGTTAATTACTATGAGCATTATGAGGCCTTGTCTAAACTATTACTGCACTGTTACACTGTGATACAGCTCCACTACTGGCTGAGAAATAAAAAAATAATGTAGCTTGTTCTGATGTGGGAGGGAATGAGCTGGACCACTACAGCTGCAGTAGGGTTTGTAAGGGCTCCTCCTGCTCATGTGTCACTTCCTCAACCCTCACTGTTTTGCCTACAGATACTGTAGGTGACCAACCTCCTTCCATAAGTCTTTGTTAACTTTGGGCAACGGGGTCTGGAACAATCTCCAGTTACAAAACATAGATAAAGTTGAGTGTGTGCGTGTGTTTAAGTTAGATGATATTTCATTTTACATCACTCCACTCTTCAGTGCAAATATTATAAATCCATGAAATGAATAAGCAGAATTAAACAATTTATCTCCAGTTGTTGAGATGTGTACACGAAGGAAGCAAATAAAACAGCTTTAGCACCGCTGTGCAGTGACATCTCGTGGGAGACTCTCCAGGTTTGGGGGACAGAGAGGGACATAGAAAATACTTCAATCTGAAACTACAAGCATGAAATTGCTTCCATTAAGCTTGACTTCGTGATTATTGTGTAGTATTATCAAAAGGCACACTTAAGGCTGTTTTGGTGCCCTAAATATACATTACCATACCTAAACAAATTTAAAATTAACGATGACTGTCCTTGATGTATAATGTCTGTTTAGTTACTGTAGGATTTCCTTTTTTTACAAGATTTCCGTGAAGTCATCTGTCCTACAAGGTGGATCAGTATTCTCACCTCTAAAATTGTTATACTGAAGCTACTTATTTGGGAATTTTGACAGGTAGATATTTATAATAGCAGCTTATACTTCTTACAATCTGTTTCCATTGCTTGAGACCCCACAAAGTGAACTTTATGTGTAGTTTCCAGAAAAACTGCTCGCCTTATCTATGTACAGGAAAGAAGACAGAATGCATGCCAACAATAATTCACATTCCAGCGTATTGATAGAAACACACCAAACTTATTAAACTAAAGTAACAGGGCAGGACAGTCACCTTTACCAATGAATAACACAGCCGAGGATTACTAACATCTATTAGGGCAGTTCTTCAGATTCATAACTCTTCCAGTTTTTCTGCTTTTTCTACACTGACAACTCTAATTTCCCTTGAAGGGTGGGGTGGGTAGGGGCTTTTTTTTCATTTTATGACCATGCCTTTTCAAAAGTGGAACAATAATGCCTCTAATCCAGTCCATCTTTATGCATTAATCTTTATCCAGATGCTTATATTTATCTTGTTTGGACTCTGAAGAAGTGATTTCTCCTGTTCTCCTCAAATGTGCTGAGTTACTTCAATTTTTTGGTCTAAAAATTATCATTTATCACTCTTCTTTCTTTCGATGCTCATCTCACTGGAAATCTCAGACCCTTACTAATGTTTTAATACATTGTTTTAATAACATGGATTTTAAAACAGTCTTTTTGGTAAGCAGTAGCACATAAATAAATAGGATGTATCACCACATATTTTATATTTTCATATATAATCTCACAGCAAGGACTATATATGCATACATTCCTTGGTTATTATGAGATTTATTACCATATGTTATGTGATTGGACATATTTTATTCTCATTAAGACTATTAATGGTTTTCTTAGAGATTGTTTTCCAGCAATGAATATACGCACATGCAAAATTCCCTTGATATCTTAAATTCTCTTACCAATCAGAGAATTCTCTAGTAACTCCGTTTAAAAACATATGTAGAGTATTTATTCACTTTTATAGTCACTCAAGAGAAAAAAAAAATCTGTCCTAAAGAATCACGTTACTTATTATATAGTTCTACATATAATTTTGTTTGATTTCATCCTACCTGTTATAAAGTCCTTCCTGGGAAAGGCTTAACAAAAATTCAAGGTAGACTTTGAACAACTGAATGAAAAGAATAAAATCTTCCATGCCACTCTCTTCATGAAGCTTGCTTGTAGCTTTAGGGTGAGGTGGGACCTCACAGGACTAAACCCTAAAAATTAACTTGACATAAATTAGAGCAATGAAAGATTATTGAACTCTAGCACTATTTTTAAGTTGGATTTAATTTTAATAGGATGGAAAGTTAATAAGAGAAGGATAGTGGTTTTAATCACCAACATATCCCTCTACTGCTTGACTGCAGAACAGCCACTGCACACCCCTTCAGAATGACACCAGCCCTTTTACCTCATATCATTGCTAGCCACACCAATTTTTTGGGTGTTTATTATTCTTATCAGGGAAAAGTACTTATGTCTGTTCTGAATTTGTTCTCCTTTAATTTCCATTTATGTTCCTCTTGTCCTACCTTCTTTTGCTGGTCTGAAAATAGAAGCTCATGTTGACATTATCTGTTCCATTTAAAATTTTAAATACTTCAATTAAATCACCTCTTAAGTGATTTTTCTTTCCAGACTTCATAGATTTAGATGTTCAGCTTGTCCTCAAAACTCATACTTTCAACCTTGCCACCTTTTCAAGAGCAGCAATATCACATCTATAATATATATCAAAGGTAACATTGTGCAGCTTGAATGTTGTCTCTAACTTTCTTAAACATACACTCTGCTGCCCTGGCTAACTGTCCTGGATAGCATGTCTTTGGAATCACTTTTTAAAGGTTCTTGTCAAAGTCAGCTGCATTAGTTATATTCTATTTGCCTTTAAATGTGCTTTATATTTCTGAGACCAAAGCTTGGCAATTTTTTTTTTTAATAACATTAGTTCCTATAATCATGTAAATACCCATTTAGTGGATGGGGCAAAATTTTTTAAATTTAACTTTAATGTTATTCATTACTATTTATCCTCTATATTTGGAATTACCTTTCTTAATGTGCTTTATTTTTATAGAAACCTACCAATTTTTAATTTGTCCTTCTTAGACTTGTAGTTACGCACCTTCACACTCTTCCCATGCTATTTCTAATTCAGCTACAAGTCCCCCAGTAAAGTATTGCTACAGGCACATTTTCAGATTTTATAGCAAATAGTTTATGCAGAACATAATTTGTAAAAATACAGTAATAAATTAGAGGGCTTATTACAGAGTGCTATTTCCATTTCAATATCCAACCAGCAGTGGACTGCTTAATTTCCATAGCGTAGGAAAGATTCAGAAAGATCATGGAAATTATCCAAGGACAGCAACTTGGCTGTGGAGGAAATATCAAATAGCAGGCAGCTCAAGTGAAGTTGTCTTTCTTTGGTGTGCTGTAATCATGAGCATGTGCCTCAGATGTCTGTATATTTTTTTTCCTAGCAGCCTTGTTGCAAAAAAAAAAAACCAAATGAAAAAAACCCCCATACCTGAAGTGTGTACGCGTCCTTGGAGACTGTCTAAGGACTAGAACATGAAACCTCCATTGTCTGGAGCTTCTACAGTGCTTGCTTATGGCTTGCTACTACATCGATGCAAGCAAATATCCAGGATGTTGATACCCTACAGCTCTCATGGAAGCACTCTTCGTCAGGGTCTTGTACCTAAGGAATACTTAATGGAACAGAATTTCTGGGATAGAAAGATGAGGAGAGATGACAAGAACTGGGAGATGGGAATTTTGCGTCAGGTTGGCCCCAGACCTTCTATATGACTTTGGCAAGTGCTTGTGATGAGATGGGGCGTAGCAAATCATGGACGCTTTACCGCTGACTTCAGTGAAAGGAGGATCTGATTTAGTTATAGCTGACTCCTCATTTTCTCATCTGTCAAACAGGATAATTATCCTTACTTAATTCTCTGGTGTGCTGCAAAAAGCACAATAGATTTCTCCAATAGGAGTTGTTATGAAACACAGCACCTTGGAAAGACACCTGAGCTGGCTCTGGGCAAAGCAGCTCCAAGAGCTGGCAGCACAGCAGCCTCATCAGCTGAGAACATGGTTCATTAGCACAGGTGGAATACCTCACTAGCAACTTTGACTGCTTCCAGGAGCTCAGCTGGTTTCTTTGCAGAATTTTGCCATGCTTCATAGACATACCAGCTTGCTGAGACCTGGTATAAAAGCCATTGCAGAGTGCTGTGCTGCACAATGTAGGAACATATGCCTGATCCTGAGGTGCAGTCGTGGTGTGAGTGGAAGAGAGCCCGAGACAGAGCAAAAAGGGTCAGGGACCTTCACGGTCAGGTTGACCCACTGTCAACTTCCAACCTGCTTCACAATTTAGAGGAATCCTGAATATCAGTAACTTGTTCCTGGCAGACTTGAGTTGGTTGGTAACCGAGTCTGGTAGCCTTCCTTTCACAGCATCCTGCTCACTCCATAAACTGGGAATGCAGAGCAAAAAGCCAGTCAAGCAGCTCCATCACAACAATTTCACTCTGTAAAAGCAAAATACTCTATTTCTCAATCTGGAGCTGCTTAGTAAACCAGACTGAATGGATGCCAGACTCTATCCCCTAAAATGTATGGTTAAGTTCTTCATCAGTTAAACTAAATATGGAGACAGCCATATTTACATGAAAATTAATTTTAAAAAAGAGATAAAATGTTCAAAAAGGAAAATATTATTGTCATATAGTTCCGTTGCCTGCAAAACGGGTGAGAGATTTTGCTTCTTGTTTCTCTTGTGACACTCTGCGAGACACAAGAAATGTATTGGATTTGTTTAAAAGTTGCAACCGTGTGATTTGGAAAAGTCTTTTAAATCTGGGTTTTTAAAAAAGAGGAATCCCATCTTACAGCTAGCCTTCACCGTGAGCTCTTGGGCACCCTTTTTGGCATTGTGCTGTCAGTGCATTTGATTTGCTATCTGCATGTGATGTTATGTGCCATATTGTCACAACTTAGGAAGAAGCAGTAAATTGAAGTCGAGTCCTCATTGGAATGAAACTCCCATTTTAAGGAGAAATTCAGATCTATTCAGTTTGACCTTGGAACTTGAATTAAATCTTTAGAAACTCAACTTTCTCGAGGGAAGTATGAGGTTTGTATGAGTCTGGATATATTAAAAGCTCGTACAGCTCTGGTATAGTGTATGTGCCAGGGTGGTTAATTTTTAATTTAGAGGACAATGAGGAAACCAAAGGGTTTCACCTGAACTAATTTTCACTGAGTTAATTTGTGATACTTAAAGCTGGTTTAGAAGCATTTAACAATGCATTAAAAGAAGTATTGAAAGCTCAGTTGTGATTTTTACAGAAATATTTTTGTATGTTTAACCTGATTTCTGAATGGAATTTTTATCGTTTGAGGTGGTATCATAAAAATGCACATAAGTCTAGGCTGGATTCCAATTTTGTATTGTAATAAGCAGCATTTTATGTATGGGTCTGTATGCACATTCAACAAATCATTCAGAAAGAAAAATCAAGTGGATGTGGTTATTGAAGATGAGGATAGCATTTACCTGCTTGAAATTTGATGCATATAATACATAAGGGGATGTCCTTGCTTCAGTCATAAAACCAATCCATTTAGGTTGTCAAGACAGGGAGCTGGGCACAATAGGTTTTTGCAACACTGCATCGTGTCACAACCTGACTGTAGCAGACCAGCACCCACAATGGAAAGCAAAGCCAGAACCCTTGCTTCTGCCCTACCTGCAGCAAAGACAATTACCAAATCCTCTCCCAGGACTTGGAAAATAATTTTGCCCAGCTCCCATGCAGAGGCAGCACCTGAGATTTCAAAAATGGACAAATGTTTTGCTCCTTCTTGCTATCATTGCTGAGTAAATGCTGACTTATCTTCATTAAATCTGCTTGCAGCAAATCAATAAGTTGGGGTGCTTGTTTGTAGAAGTAACGGAATCATTTTGGCATGCTGTTACAGTGTTGATGACTCATTTTAATGTGACTTCAGGAGGTGCCAAGAAATATTGCTAAGCTAATCTAAGCCTAGGTAATGCAGAAATTGTAGGTACACTGCGACCCATGTGTCAGAGTAAAAGGGAAGGAAAAAAAAATCCCCCAGTGCCCACAATTCCTTGCATTGTGGCAAGGTCTGGTTTTTAAGCTAAGCTGCATTTTATGTTTGTGCTTTTCAGGGGGGTGGGAGGGAGAGAATGGACCAGAGTAACTTTCTCACAGTAAGGAATGCAGAAGGTTAACCCCAAAAGATCCTCCATTTCTACAAAGGGATAGATGCCAAATGTACCATTTGTGATGTGCGATGCTCTGTGAGTGTTGCACTTTTGTGTCCTGGAGTGCAGGAACATGATGGAGGAGAGAAACTGCCAACAAGGACTGAGGAGGTGGGACAAGTTGGAAGTGGCTGGGTTCAGTGCAGGATGCACAGTAGGTGTTTTTACAAATTGGGGACAGTATGGTGGGCCTGGAAAAACACTGCCTATTTTTAGAGCTCTATCTTTTTTGGCTTTTAGGCATACTGCAAGGTAAGAAACAAAATCCTTCATATATTTTATGGAGTCCTCCCTGCAACATGGTGCTGAATAACACACGACAAGCATGGATTTCTCTGATAACTTGCAAAGAAACAAGTGTCACCTGCATCAGTGGCTAGATTCAAACCTTCTTCTCAAATGATCGTTTCTCCTGGGTACAGAGGGAGTTCAGCACTGGCATCCCTTCGATGCCAAAAGAGCATTAGTGTATACTAATTGCGGTAGTTTTTATCTTATATGGACTTTTTTCCACCAGCCTCAAAGAAAAAGCATCAGATGGGTGATACTGAACCAGGGACCTGGGAGCTGAAGTCTCTCAATGCTCTCAAACTAAGATATGCCCCTGAGTTGCTTTCCCTCTTCAGGGAATAATATATAATATACACACAAATGCAAAAATTAAAGTATGTGGGCTACCCTGGGACAAAAGAATTATTGTACAAATTATTTGTGACTTTTGAAGTTCGCTGTAGCCACAGGAGCAAAGTATTTTTAAAGGGTTACAGAATTCTGGTAGTTCATGCACCTTTCTTCTGAGAAGTTATTATTATATGATCATTTTCCATATTTAATTAGCTTTTTCTTTGAGGCTGATTCACCCATTTCCTTTTAAACTCTTCATCCGCGTGATTGAGAAGTGTCAACCTGCACACGGGGAGAGGGAAAAAGATATAATCAAGCTATACATCTGATCTATAAGTCTGACCTTCTAGTCAAAAGAGGCAGTTTCTGGTCTTTGTCACTAGCAGAGGAAAAGGGAAGAATTCACTGAAACAACCAGTGATTTTTTTGATAGGAAAAAAGTTGGAAGGGGGTGGGGAAGGACATTGAGAATAGCAGCCTTTGTTCAGTGAAACAAATGTTAACACCAGAATACAGATAAAACTTTATGTATTATTAAAGAATACATTTTGCTGTTGGAAAAATGTAATGCAACCTGGAATCATTTATTCAAACTGGTAATTCTTTTCATGTTGTCACATTACAAAAAATCTTGACGTGTCTTGTGTCTGACTGAAAATATAAAACACTGTGGTAAAGGCAACTAATAAGAAGGACTACATTTTCTTTAGCCTGAAAGCCACTGCAAGAAGAAATTACAAAAAAAAAAAAAAAAAACCACCAAAAAAACCCACACATCATTTGATGGGAAAGAAGAAGGGGAAAAAAAGTGAAGATATTCTGATAGGTCATTTTTTTTTCATACAGGAACATTTAGTCTACAGTAATCTACCAGGACTGTCAAATTTGATTGAAAGATAATGCAAGATTTTTTTTCTTGCCACAATTTATAGCATGTATCCATTAGGAATAATTATGGTTGCATGATTTTGCTAGCTGTTATCTCTACAAGTGTTACTAATGGTTTTATCAATTACTCCCTGTCCAATAACTGCATGGTTGTAACCTAATTTAAAGACACTCTATCACTAGGCTGATTTGTGTAGTAGTAAATGACAGCATTTGAGACACCAGCCAAACGACTCACTTCAGTGACTTAGTTAGTCTCTAATAATTAACAATTAGTAGGTACCTAAGAGAAACTCAAGAGACTAGAGCTCCCACGTTTCCCTTTCTTATCTAAATACAAGAAGTTACCGAGACTATCTCCTGTAAATATAACACTGTAAATAAAATCTCCTTCTTCTGCGGCTGTTGGAAAATATGCTTTAATAAAGGTTAACATTTAAGGAATAAAACAGAACCAAACTTTAGGATCCATGGTTGTAAGACACCCTGACAACCTAAGGAGGTGGTAGAAGATTATACTTTGCATTTTTGCTATTAGTGCTGTAGTTCAAAAGCAAAGCCAGTGTGCTAAAAGGGGAATAGTGCTGGCAAAATTGTGCTATTTTCTTGAACTTTAGAGAAAAAATGCTGGATGTGCAAAAAGAAGCAGTTCATTACAGATCATTAGTGAGGTTTTATGTACAGCTCAGAAAGGTATTGCCTGCTTAGAACAGACTGGAAAGAAGTCTGAAATCTATTTTAAATGAGTGTAAAGATGGTATTCCTCCAAGGATGTTATCTCTGAGGATTTTAAAGAATTTTTCCATTAAAAAGTCTCTCTTCCTAAATAAGACTTTGAACTTTAGGTTTAAAGCAGGATCTTGTACTCTGCAAGTAACTATTTCTTTGTAGGCACAAAGACATTTAAAATAACAGTGAGCGAACAGGGGTTGAGGTTTTTGCAGAGCACAGTCCTTTGCACAGTCCATTAGTATATTTGAATTTAGCTTGATGGGGCAAAATTGCCTGGAATAATTCATCATTTGGGTTATAGTGTCAGATCTTAGTACATCATCTCTTTCAGATTATCCAAGATCCCAAAGTAACAATCTTTCCCTAGGAGCCTTGAGGGTTGTATGTTTATAAAATGCTGCACTTTACCCACTCAACAGTCTGATGACATTTTCAGGCTTACATGCAAAACCAATATCTGCTATGAAGCTTGCACGCTCTTCGTAGGAACATAGGAGCTGCCACACCGGATTAGATCAGTGATCTATCTAGCGTGGTCCCCTGTCTCTGACAGATGCCAAATCCCGGCTGCTTTAGAGGAAGGTGCAAGAAACCTTGTCAGAAAAAAACTGTAGAAACACCTGCCTGTAAAGGGAGTTGCTTCTTAAACCTGTAGTAAGCGGCTGGTTTATGCCCTAAAGCATGATTGCATATACGCTTTAAAAAGTACAGGGGGGTTGTTATAATTACAGGAGCTGTCACTACCCTTATAATATTTGTATTACATTCTTGATCTCAAGGCTATGTCTAGATTGCACAGCACAGTCCCACTTCCCCTGATCATTATCCAGGTTGAGGGCTGACCCAGACAGGCTGCAGTTTGCTTTTGGGCAATGTGGCCAAGTTTCTTTCTCCTGGGAGCCAAATCCTGGCTAGAGATGGGGGGGGGGGGGGGGAATGGAGAATGTCCAGTTCCCAACCTGACATGGGATCTCAGATCACGCAGTTTAAACATAGTCACGGAAACCAAGATGTAATTAATTAATTCGGTTAGGTTGGTTTGGGCATTTTTTAAGTCTGTTCTGTTGCATTTGAATTTTCTTTCTTTTTTGTTGACCCCTTGCTTTTGATTCGTAGAAAGAGTAAATAGATAGCCTCCTTTTTTCCCCACTATACATTTGTTACCTTCAGTATTCTTACCATTTTCTGTTATTCACCCCCACTCTAAAGCAAGAATTTCATTCCTTTTTTTCTTAACCTGCATTCATTCATCTAAGCATTTCATTGACGTTTTGGAAGCTCTTTATTTTCTGAGGCCCGCTACACACAGTATGCTGAGGGTGTACCATTCATTTATCTAACACCATGAAAATAATTTTGGTTTTGTTCTCTGCCTCTAAATGCTTCCCTAATGTAAATATTATTTAATGATGTTAAGTGACAAAATTCATGCTTCTGATTTTAGCTTAATCTGACGATGATATTCATCAGCTAACAGAGCATTTGTCCATCCAGTGAGCTGATAAAACAATTTCAAGTCTGAGTTACTAAAGCCAGAGATGATCTTCAAAATGTAGTTTTAACCTCACCCACCCTTCCTGGTTCATCTGCATATTCTTTTGAAAACCACTCATTGAGTATCTGTAGCCCAAATGATGTCATCAGGCACAGCATGCAGCCACTACAAGTGGGACAATTATAATTTTTGTAGCTGATTAATCATCATGAAAAAGTAACAGTCAATTGACTCAATCATACATCCATGGTGATTAATCACACTTCACTTGTGTTTTTTACAAGTATTTTACCGACAGTGCAGATGTTGGATGATTTTTCTCCTTGAGCCTTTTCCTTGGTCACAGATGTTAAGTAATCACCTTGTCCTGATACTTGATCTAATTTTTTCTTCTGCAGACCCTTAAAAACAAATGTGTTTCTTATGTAGAAATAAAATGTTAAACTAGTTATTAATTTTTTTACAGTTTAATCAATATCTGAAATCACCCCAACTGTCATCTATAGTCGTAGGTGTTTTCAATAGGCACATTACTCTTAAATTTGTCCTCTGTTACATATGACAGCAGGAGCACTAATAAAACACTAGTAGAGGTAGGTAGCAGAGTCCATCTTATGTTCAGAACACAGTTAGAGCTTCTAAGCCAGGTTCATGAAAAGACTCACTTGGTTGTAACTAACTGTCATCCAGGCATACAAACAGGCAAACAAGAATCTTCTGGCACCTAAATGCTGAGGTTCACAGATACTCACATGTCCTGGGAGACTTCAATCTTAACCTTAGTTAGAATGGTAAGGGAAATTGCTGAGGCATCACAGTGGATGAAAGTATTTCTAAAACACCAGTAATGATATTTTCTATGGAGTTACAGCTATTCTGATGAAGCCATGATCATCTACAACTGCTCTCTGTCCTATAACTATTACATTCTACTGCTTCACATCATATAAGCATACACAGAGCTGATTTTGTAAACATTTTTAGGAGTGCAAGTTGATTTCTAGGTGATTTTCAAAGACTTATTTTAGAGGACCCTGTATAGATAAAATCTGTATAATATTTCCAAGGCTGCCCTCAATATTGCAAATGGAAATGTGTAGGGCAAAGAAGGTGCTTACCTCAAATCATGCAAGCCTCACCGCCACCAACCATCTTTCACCCTTCAGAAAAAGCCAAAGATCCCCATTTTATTTAGCAAAAAGGATTGTACCAACCTCTTTGCCCATTCTTAGATCACTGTTAAGATCAATGCATACACTGGAAATTGTTTTCATGAAAAAATGACACAGCTGCATTGAATTCTGCACTAGACTCCAGTCTTGATACTGTTAATAAAGAGCCTAAGGTTGGGTATAATTGTTAATACACTAATTCTAAAAATCCACTCAAATGTCACTTATAATCAGGATTTTCTACTGTGCTAGGACCCCTGGGGAAACCTTTGAAGCTGTGAATGGTGTACACGATGACAGGGATGAACATAAGAAGGTAGAAGGCCACCGATGCTGTTTAGCTTAGTTGTATAAAACTATCACGTATATAGAAGCTTAGAAATGCTGGCAGCTAGGAAGATGGGAAAGCAAAGTGTGAGATGGAGAAAACACCCAGATCCAGAAGGAAAAGCTTTACACTAAACCCAGTTATTTCAAAGCATTAGGGGGAGAGGTGAAGAAACCTTACGGCTTGTAATTTCCAGTGGGATTACCAAGGCAGAAAAGACATTATAAAAGCATTTTATTGAGAAGACATCCATGACACGAAACTATTTAAAACAATAAATCAAAAAAACTTAGTTATTTTATTAGCACTAGAGATGAACCTTAGATCAGATGTGAAAAAGTGGGAGGGCTGTAAAACCTTTAAAATGAGAATAAGGGTAAAAAAGGAATATGAAATATCAAAAATACTCAGAATGTAAGTCACTGATTATACATTAATTGAGTTTTCAGTTTATTAAAGCTGTGCACACTTACTGTCTCATTTTATCATATCTTTGATATTATTATGCATAACATTTTTGAAATGCAACTTTGTGTACTTCCTTGCAGTGCTAGTTGCACTTTATTTATGATTAGTGCTTGGGCTGGTGTGAAGTGAATGCATATCCCTCAATAATGAAGTACGGAAGAGTTGGGTGGATTTTTCAGAGTCACAAGGCCTGCTGTAAAAAATCCCTCATGAATCTTTTACAGCTGTAAGTAGCCTGGCATTGGTAATAGCTCTACTACTATGGGAAGTTTGGCAGAAAACGTTTTTTAAAAGCTCCCAAGAAAGAGAGGGTGTCAGGATTTATGTGTGGTGGTGCTGGGAACAGTTGTTTTCAGCAAGGGTAAGCTTTCTCAGTTTTCGTTTGGAATAACGGACTGCCATGGATAATAGCAGCTTGCTCTGCTTCCTACTTGTAGTCAACACAGGGTTTTCTCACACTCCCACCTGACTCTATTTTTTGCGCATCAGAGTATTTCATCTGAGCTGTAGGTTGCTCTCTCATTACTCACTTGCACGGATTTCTTTAATTATTCACGCTAAGTTTAATCATATGCTAAACACAGACAATTCTTCTTTGGGATTTATATTTCTCTTAAAGACAAGGACAGCAGTCTTTGTGAAAAAGGATGTGTCTTTCCCAGCGCCTCTGAGTACAACCCCAAAATTGCAAAGCCATAAATCTTGAAAAACAACAAAAAAGAAATCGCACATGTGAAACAGAGAGTCACTAGGATTAGTAGCTAGGATGCCACACCATCATTACATCGACCCCTGACTGGGTGTGGAAGCAGCTTTCTGGGGACAGGTTCCACAGAGGAACCAGGGCCAGGCTTGGAACCTCTCACAAGCTTCCTCTTTAGATAGAGTGCAGACCACACAGGGGATTTCAAACCATTTTGTTGACGGCAGAAGATGGGGTCAGCAAAGAGAGAGAGATACTGATGCTGGGATTGCAGTTGGAGGAGGGTTAGGTGTCCTCCTACTCTACAAAGGCACAGAAAGAAAGAAAGGAAGAGGGGGTTGAGAAAAGCCAAGAGATATGAGATGAAGATTTGTGAGGGCAGGAGATTGGGACAGGAATGAGACACTTGGAGAGTGGTAACTAGGACTAGTTAAACTGGGATTAGGGGGCTGGAGAAAGAGACAAGGAGCAAAATACGGCGAGAGGGGAACAGGAAAAGCCCTTGAGGTTGAGGAGAGGCTGAGCCCACAAGAGCCTCTCCTCTTCTAATGCTGACATGTAAATGAGATTTTCGGAATGTCGTTGCTCCTCTACCCTTGGTAAGCAGTGAAACTTGCTGCTACTGTGACTTGTCCCCTTCTAGGACCAGGGCTCTGGTGACCCAGGCCATGGGCAGTGGCAGTTCTTCAGCTCACGAAGCAAAGGGCTGAGTGGTGGGTCACTTCCCAGCCCACCGAACACCAGTGTTATAGCAAGCTATGGGGCCTTTTGTTGTAGGCAGAAAGGGGAGCGGGAATCACTTTATGCTTAAGCAAGAAAACAAAAAAGCAGCAGGATAACTTGGGAAATTAAGCAAGTATATGCAAGCTTTCCAGAACCGGGTAAAACTGTGTCTTCTCCCTCCTTTCTAGTTATATCTCGTAACTTTGGGGGTGCTGCTACATGCCTGAGGAGACAGTCTTGGAGCCAGGACCTCTGAGAGCTGTGCAAGAGTCCCAAGCCTACCTCATGCCCAGGTGAGTGAACTAGCAGAGCCCAGGCAGTCTGTTCAGCAACAGTCTGTTGGTTAAAATCCTCACGTCCACGCAGACTGTTTTCACTTTCAGCAGAACAGCATTTTCCAAAAATGTGCTGATCAGCTCTAATTATCAAGGTTGCAAATTGAATCACTCAAAAGGTAAGAAATGCCAAAATGCCAGAATCCAGGCTGCCTGCATAACCTCAATGCTTGCATGCACACCCCCCTGTACATGCTTTATGACACAGTCTTTAATTATCTGATTGCTTGTTATTTTTTCCCCCTGTATCTTTGGAGCCATGGGATGCACCTGCAGCAGGGATGAATCAGAGTTAAGTAATGAAGGTGGTTGCTCTCCTTAGACATCCTGTTTTGGTTGATGCAAAGATGTGTAGGCTGAAGTAGAGACAGCAGGAAAAGAAAGGGTAAGGCACGAATTGCGGTGAAAAAATGCTGACCAGGAAATCTAATTTTGTCCAAGCCTCTGCCACAGGGTTCCTCCAAGGTGCTGGTCAAGTCACTTAAACTAAACTTTGGACAGGTGATCCTTTAGGGGAGACCCAAACTGCTCTCAGAGGGAGGTGAAGGAGATTTGTGAAGCTGGGCAATACCAGCTTTTTTTTATGCTTTCTGGGTACCTCAGTTTAGACCTTGAGTTTTGATTTACTGAGCTTTGGAGCAGTCACGCCTGCAACCAAATTAATTACGGGAGCTGTACTTTGGCCACATAAAGCATTGTACAGTGTAATGCTAACATCTCAGGGGGGAGGGGGGAAGCAAAACAAAAACCCAAACATAGATCCTAAACACTGCTAGCTGGGAACACAGAGTTAAAGGAAAGAGTGGACCTTCATCTGCCTGTATCCCAGTTCTCCACCTAGACAATGTGAATAATAATCATACCCCTCGCACACCAAGGATATAATAAAAACAAATTTAATGTATATCTGAGAAGCATTCAGCTTGTAAAATAAAAAGCCTCAAGGAAATTAATAGTTTTATCTTCAGAGCAGGGGTTTTGAAGTGAGTGATAAATAAGGCACAAAGCCAAGAAAAACAATGAGGTGGTGCCAGATAGCTAAATAGCAAGGTGCTCATTACACAATGATGATCCACAGTGCACCCTGGAGGAGGAAGGGATCCCAGGGAAAAATAATAATATCTTTTCATCTAACTGATGATGATTGTATCAGAAGACATGGATAGAGAGGTGATGGCCAGTGTTTGATGACACAGCAAGCCCAGTTTAAGTTTTCTTAGAACTAGGAAATAAGCACAGCACCACAATGAAAATGCTGATTCAGTTTAAAGTCTTTCTGACAAACCAAAATTTTAACAAATTTGGGGGAAACAAGATAGATTTTCAGTTCATACACTCAGGCTTTAGGCCTGACCAAGTTTTACTCTTTTCCTAAAGGCAACATGGAAACATAAGCCTGACACAAGCTTGGGGCTGGGTGCTCTGCCTAATTTAACATTGCTATTTTCCCACCGCATTTGATTTGGATCCAGTTTGAACTGCTAGGAGTACATATATTGCAGTGCTAACCCCTCTGGGGAGGAACCTAACACTGGTCTTAAACGTTACCTTGCCTTTGTCTACTTGACTTTGCAACCTTAATAAAATTTTCAGACCTTTCCTTTACTCTTTTCTCTGTTACGTGGAGGTTTGTGTAAAGCTGCTTGCAAGAGTCCCCAGCACAAAAAGGGCAAAATTATTGTACTTGCACCAACATAGTCAGCAGATAGTTTTATCCACTATCTGTTAAAAATCATCTATACATATGATCTATATTCTCAAACATAAAGTCGACTTTTTTATAGTGTTTCAATTGTATTACTATTTAGATTTTTTCTGGTGTCTAAAATAAGTCCATAAGGATATAAAATTTGCCTTATGTAAGCCAAATCCATTTTTACCCTAGCTTTAAAAACATTTGTAGACTGTAAAATAGACTGCAAAATTCCAAAATAACTTTATTGTGCTGCACCTGTAGTTAGATAATTATTTTTCATAGTAAAAGAAATTTTGAAAAACTTTCAAGATACAATTTATTTTTCTCAGCTGATGGCTCTTTGGAGACATGGATGTCTTTTTTCTTTTTGCCTGTTGAGAACACTCATTATTCTAAATACTCCTTCTGTTTAGAAACTGTATGAATGCGGGTTTTTTCCAGAAATATTAACACATATTTTTTAATTTTCACTTTTGCAGATAGCCAGACATAGAGCAGTAAAAAACTGAAAAAAACATTCATTGTTATTCTTGATCAAAATCTTCAAAGATTTCTCTTTTTGCCAAGTTCAATTTTTTCAACAACAAAAATTCATTCTAAAGCTTAAAATACTTTCTCGTCCTTTCTTTCCTTTTCAGTATAGAACTGCTCTGTGCCAAAAATGAATTTGATCTCCCCAAAGCCAAAACTTTGAGTCAGTTTTTAACCACATTGCACATTCAAGCCCTGAAATGGCAAAGACAGAAACAGAACAGCATTTCAGTAGGCAGTTACCATCAGGACGTTGGGGCACACTCTAGTTTGTTGAAAAAATATAATATAATATCAAACTGAGGAACAATCTGTTCAGTTCCTTGGCTACATGAATTGCTGTATTAGACAGCACAAGAGGCATGGAGGCTTCTCTAACTTCTCTCATAGCTTGGTTGACTCCCTTGTGCCCGTGAAGTGGTAAAAAATTAGGTATAATTATCTAAACTTTGTCCTTTTCCCAGCTAACAAAGCACTAATTTTAACTGAGAAACTGAGCTGCTAGAATGGTCTAGCACAAAACCTGAGACACCTGTTTGATCTTGTTGTAACATCAAAAAGTGTTCTTTAAAAGTATATAACTTTAACCTATACCTACTCTATAGCCATTTTCACTGCCAATTAGCCAACAGAAGCTTTCATACTAAGGAGAACCAGGCCCAGCATGGTTTTTTCCCAGTAACTTCCAGAGACATAAACTGATAATGTTTTTACTGATCTTCCTGAACACAAAGAGGGGGTCCCACGGTCGGTGAAGGCTTGCTTGGATTCCTTGGGGAACAATCCAGGAAGCACAAGCACTGCCCAGAAGACTGCCCGTGGCTCCAGAAAAGCAAGGAGAAGGGCATGAGGAGAGAGACAGTGGTAAATGTGCAGGAAAAGTGTCAGCAAGCTGCTCTCAGAAGAGAAAGAGGAACCCATGTTCCTGCTGATCCCTTTTCTTCCTCTTTGCTTCTAGGAATGTTGAGACAAAAAGCAATGGACAGACCTTTCTTCTGAAAAAGGTTTTTGCAAATACAGTAATCTGCACTGCAGGTTTTTTTTCATTGTGTTCGTGATTTACGTTTAAAACTATTTAAGCAAAAAGCGGTTAAAAACACTTGATAATGGCACCATTCAAGATTCTCCGATAACATGTTAACATCAGTCCTTTTCAGGATGCAGAAGAAAGTACTGCTATTTCAAATAATTTGGTTTCCTGCAAAATATTTTCATACATTTTCAGCTAGCAAGGTTCCTAATGCAGTAATTCAATTTGACAACACTGATACACCTAAAATAAAGTACAAATATTTTTAGAGTATATAAAATGTAGACTTCATGGAACTTCCTGACCAAAAGGGGAGAAAGTGGGGCTCTGACAGTACGATTTAAAGCCTGAAAGTGCTCAGCACACATAATCAAGTTCATGGCCTGAACTGGAAGAAGTTACAGGAAATAAACATGATGGATCTTGCAATTGGACTAGCTGATTGCTGTAGGTCCCTTCCAACTGAAATTAATCTAATCTAGTCTACTCTAGTCTAGTTTAGTCTATCCTAGTCTGGCCTACCCTAGTCTAATTCCATGCCATGCCATGCCATGCCATGCCATCTTTCTAACCAGAAAAATCTCCAGGGAGCAGATTCACACAACAATTATCTATCTCAGATGTCAGTTAAGAAGTTTCTTGGTTTACTTTTCATTTTTTCATGTTCTCCACTACTTAATATTATTTGCATATCTTATTATATGCATGAAATTCTTATAGTGAAGTATTAATATGTGCCACAAGTATGTATAAAAAGCCTTTTTCCTCCATTAGGTTTTCAGTTCTGGAAACTCGGCAAGAAAAAAAATCCAGAACTTGAACAGCTGACTAATTTACTGGCATTAATATTCCTTTGTATTTATTTTAATTTATAATCTGTGTGTTTCATTTTTTGCTTTGTTGTTTTGCTGTGTTGGCTGGAAGGACTGCACTAAAATTCACCTGCCACTCAGTTTAATTTCTTGTGTTTAGGTCTGTACAATGTTCCGTGTAAAGCTAATCAATACAAGGATTTATGAAACATCGAAACAGAACAGTCTAAAGGAGGAAATTATAGTCAGTTCTAGTTATTAAAGATTTCCTATACTAAATTTAGTATAAGAGAATTCTTATACATCTTCTTTTAGGGTATTTGTCAAGTGCATAGACTGAAGAAACAATTGTGGTTGGTTCCACTGCAATGTGTCTTTATTTGTTGCTTGCTATTTAATGCTAGCTGGGAGGAAGCAAACCATGTCATGTGGAGGTGAAATACTGATTCCATTTTAGTCACTAGCAGCTCTTCCATTAATTTCTTCTGAAATTTTACCTGATGTGCAAAACATTGTGCAATGGAAAAAGAAGGAGCAAATTTTGTAAGATGCTAGAATGAAAGCATAAATGACTCTGTATCATTTCCATGTTCAACTGTCTCACGTTGCGAACTAAATTACATACACATGTACATATGTATTCATACTTATATATATCCATTCATATAAGGTGTATATATATATAAAAGGAGTGAGTGAAAGAGATCTCCTTATATCGTTATCTCATTTAAATGCAGGCTTTGCACTTGAATATATTTGTTTCTTTCCTGGATTAACAATGCATTTCCTTACCTTCTTTGTTTCCCCTCAACATGTATCAAAGACTTTTTCCTCTACTTTCATTCTTTCTCATGACTAATTATAGTCATGTTTTATAGTGTCAACAAATTTTATGAACATATTGTGTTTCAGAGCACTCTGACTACCTAAAACTTACACAGAGACTTTCAAATACTCATTTTCAGGAACACTTAAATATAGTCACTTTTTTCTTTTTTTTTTTTTTTTTTTTTTTTTGTCTTGTAGTTGATGCACAAGCAATTACTTTTATTTTTTTAAAAAAAATACAATTATGAATTTTATCGTTATGAAAATGATGAATTGTCCATCAACACTATATACATGTATCCATATACATATTCACAGATACATATATTTGTATGCATACGTGTACAAAGGGACACACACACATACTCCATGAAGTTTGATTACCTAATAATACAGTACCATTAAAGATCGTTATAACAAAACATGCATCTGTCACAATATACACCATCTGTATCATTTATAAATCAATGTTTAAAAAACATTTCAATATAGAAACATGCAGATCTCTTTTAAACACTTAAAATGAGAAAATCACATGCATATGTCAGTACAAGTCCAGTGATGTGTCTAACTTACCCATTTCTGTAGGCACTGACCTGCAGTTTTTTAGAGTACCTCGGTTTTTGGTCTCTCCAAGTGTCATTTGAAATCGTGACAAGTTATTTGTTTTGCTCTTGTGAACAATGTCTCAAACCCAAAATTATTTTCTGGCTTCTATTATTTGCCCCCACAATTGCCAGATATTTCTCTGGTACTTCATGGCACATTAGTAAGAAAGTGAGTTGCTATTGAGTCGTTCATGATTTAACATCTTTTCTCCTGAGGTTCTGATTTGCAGACAGCTCCCCTTGCCTCTTGTCCTTCCTTCATTTGCAAACTGTAACATAATGGGACCTGCAAAGAGCAAATAATAAGCAGTAAAAAGCTCCTTTCCTTTGGCTATACACCACCTGGAAAATTACCTTATACAAAAGGCACAGTCTGCAAACCACATGATTTCCTTTCAACATGTCAAGAAACAGTTTACAATCTCATTTTTAACCAAAAAAAAATAAAAACAGTTAGTACAATAACAAACCAAAAAGAAACAAGAGAATAAGGTTTGGTTCAATTCTCATTGCCTCTTGTTTCTGCTAGATATTGGTCAGCAGACGAAAGGCAAGATTTCAAGGGTTCCAGTTCATTCAACTCAGTACTCTGTTCCTCCAAATAACTCTTTGCTTTGCAGGAAGTTTCCTTGGAAACAATTGTCAACTGCATTGTGGAGATTAGCTTGTACACAAATGACCAAATAGACATTTTGTATTTCATATACATCTACAAATGTGATCTACTATTAATTGCATCAAAGAGCTTATGACAATAAAATATGGACTGTAGCCAAAGCTGGTTTGCTTGTGAAGAGGAGTTATTTTAGGGCCAAGAAACAATCTTTGGCCAAGCAACAATGGTTCGGTTCTCATTCAAAAAAATGTACAGTTTTTGTCTTGTTAGTGTCTATTTCCAAATCTTTATATTTCCCCCTGGGACATGTGATATGGGAACCTGAGACAGACAAAATAACAATAAAATGAAAAAGATGATATAGCAGTGAACATTACCCGAGAACGAAACTGCCAAATAAGATGACCACGTTGTGATGAAATCTGTTTCTGGTGACACGAGAAATAACCTGACAAGTACTTAAAAGCGTTAATAGGGATGAGACCCTGTCTTTATAGCTGGACAGGATCAGTATCCTTTTTGGGCTCACTCAGTATGTGCTGTAAGTATACAATGCCAATATTCAAGACACAATCCTGTAATGTCATTACAAGGTCCCATCACAGTCACTTGCACATTTCCTTTGGCACAGCAGATTTTTTTTTTGATGGGGGACAGGGTCAACAGTCAAGAAATCCCTGCCCTCTAATAAGACAGCAGGAAAAGAAATATACTTGCTAAGCACTTTAGCTGTTCTCAAATTCATAAAAAACATCATGTTGTAGAGATTATAATGTTTCTTTTTCCCGTTGGTCAGCTGCTAGAAAACCTTTGGGAATTCACTTGGTAAAAGCTCCAGAAACTGTGGCACTTCCTGCTCTCACCTCAGCAGAGTAGCTGCAGCAGAACTTCTACTGCCAGATATACCGTCACAGGCAGCATTTCCCATCATACTGGAAGGCAGGACAGAAAAGCAGCAATCCTCTCTCACTAAAAAAAAACTAAGGAAGCTCTTCAGATCTTCAGAATGCTAATGGAGAGCACAAAAAGCAAGATGATGCAGAGAAGAGTGGCAAGATGCTGATGCCTTCAAGAAGGGGAAGGAACTGTGGACCAGAGGAGAGAGGGTGCCTGGATTACTTGCTCTGGAAGTTTGGTTTGGACTTCAGCTCGCACTCAAACTCACAACCCCTGGGAATGAACACAGCATGTTTCAGTTTGTGCATTACACTAATGCAACCTCACAGTTCTGCTTTTTCTCTAATTTTGCACCCTTCACACTGCAGGAGAGTCTTTTTATCAATCTTAGTCTGTATCCCAACCTTCTTGCGCAAAGGTTAAAAAGAATGTATTGATTATACTGTGAAGTGTGCCAATGACATTTCTAAGGTTGTGTAGTACAAATCTATAGGTAGCTAGGGAGTGTTCATGCTTGATCAAGTTCTTGTTATTACTGGGAGAAGCTCAAACCTTAACAGATGAAAGATGTTTCTCAGATTACCTAGTTCTGTAAAATATTTTTCCTGATTCAGAGTATTTTCACTTCCCCTTGCTATTAACATGACACAAATCACAGATGAGTCTACAGAAAGGAACCAGAATGAAATCCTGGTTAAGGGAGATCTGTCACCAGCTTCAAAGTGGTCAGTATTTCACTTCAGGTTGTTGATATAAACAAGGAATATAAATCTTCTCTTGCAAGCAAACATTGATCAAGGTAGTTGCCTCAGATCTGCTCCTGGGCCTTTTTTCTGCCTGTTTTGCAGCTGCCACGTCACTCCACAAGCTATTCACCTCTCTGCTTCTGCAACAGGACAAGAAATGCAGGAGTTTAGAGCCCTACTGCTGTCTTACTGTGCCTTAGTAGGTCCAGGAAAAGTGGCATCAGTGCAGCTTGGCTTCTCACGGATTCATGTGCTGTGGCCAGGGCCTCGCGGTGGAGAGGAGCTGTTGCTGACGCTCTTCGTGCCGTTGGGCCATCACAGCGTTTCTCCTCCTGGACAGGTTCTCTGGTTTGACAAGGATTTCACTGCCTCTGAAATTTTTCCCTCAGGTTGACACAAGAAGTTCTCCCCTCTCCCAGAAGTCTATTTTCGTGAACTTTTTAGGAATCTCACGAGTGTTAAAACTGCCAGCCAACTGCAAATCTTCCTGAAAACTTGGCTGGTCAGACAGATACATGTACACAGACTGGCAGACAAAAACGCTTAAGACTTCCTTCTGTAGAAAGACAAGTTAAAAAGAATTAGACTTTCAACACATTTCTGACAGGATTCCACTGTAGGTATACAGGCTTTAGTCACGAGAGCTTGGAAACTTTCATCAGCCCTATCCGCCCAGGAACTGCTCTGTTCCACACAGGTTTTGTTGCTGTTGCAAGCCATTCTGGAGCCTACTGAAAAAAGCAGAGAAAACATGTGATAACCCTTCAAGGGAATAAACAAATCAGCCTTTGAGTCTCCAATGAGTGCTGAAACACAGGTCTCAGGGCTGACACTTAAGCTCCAGACTTTAAAATCTGCTTTGCCCATGTGTCAGCTGTGGCTGCGAACACCGAAAGGCTAAATGGCTTTCTTGCCGATGGGAATCACGTATGCCAGAGAGCAGTTCAGTTCATGAGTCACTGGTTAAGCAAATGTCAAAAAGCATGATGTCTAAAGTTGATTTCTGATGGAAATATCAAAAGAGGTGTCTCCAGTGCTGAAGTCGCTTCTCGGTGACAGCTTGCTACTGGTTCATAACAGCCTTCTGCTCTGCATCCATCTACCGTGAAAGCTGCTGTGGTACTACCTTCCTTCTGTGCTCAGACAGAACTAGACTGGATCCTTCTAAATGAACTGTATAAGCTAGTCGCCTAACCAAAACTGACCTTTAGCTTTTGCGCAGAACTAATGTGTTGAAAATACCGATATTACTATCCCTTCGTCATGGGCTAAATATCACAGCATCATAGAATAATAGAACGGTTTAGATTGGAAGGGACCTTACAGATCATCTATTTCCAACCCCCCTGCCATGGGCAAGAACACCTCCCACCAGACCTGGTTGCTCAAAGCCTCGGTATAAGAGTTATGAAATAAAAAGTATGCTTTATGCATAGAAGAACTCATGCTTCAAGATTTCTTCCTAGAAATTATTCCCTCCACAAGGTCCTCAGCCATTTCTAGCAAAAAACATTACCCAACAGATAAAAATTTTGCCTTATTTCCAGACTCCCTTATCAAAACCTGGTAGCACAGAGTTAAGTTCACTAAGGGTCTGCTATTTATGAGAAGTTCAAGAGACTTTGATCCAGGACAAAAAGATGTCTCCAAGATTTGTGCATAAAGGAAGTGGTTTTTCTTCCTGTCTATTCAGAGGTACAGTCAATCTTATGATCTTTTGTTCTCCATTTTTAATTTTTTTTTCTGTCAAATAACTAGGTATTATCTCTGAAATATCTCAATCAGTTCAAGTAATAATAATAATAATAATGCCATGCTTTGATATTGTCCCTTTTATTTGGAGATCTTGAAACACTTCATACAAAAAGATCATTATTATTAGCTTCCTTTTATACATTTGGAGACCAAAGCATAGAACATTAAAGTAACTTTTCCAAAGCTACTCCGCAGAGCTAAGAATGAACCAAATTTTCCTTTGTCGTCGTTCCCTGTACCACCCTAATTCCATAAAATATTGACAATTTGTATGATAAAGCATGTATATATATCTCTAGCATGTTCAGATGTTGAAAGCAGGGGTAAGCAAGCTGAAAGAATTAAGAAATGCTCCTCAGTAAATTCTATGGCACATGCTAGGATCCGTGTCAGCTCTCCTAGAATGTATTTTCTCTGCTGTCCGCACAAATTGACCCCACCTGGAGTACTGCGTCCAGCTCTGGAGTCCTCAACATAGAAAGGACATGGAACTGTTGGAACAGGTCCAGCGAAGGGCCACTAAGATGATTAGAGGGATGGAGCACCTCTCCTATGAGGATAGGCTGAGAGAGCTGGGGCTGTTCAGCCTGGAGAAGAGAAGGCTCCGGGGAGACCTGATAGCAGCCTTTCAGTATCTGAAGGGAGCCTACAGGAGAGCTGGAAAGGGACCCTTTGTCAGGAAGTCTAGTGATAGGACAAGGGGTAATGGTTTTAAATTGGAAGAGGGGAGATTTAGATTAGATATTAGGAAGAAGTTCTTTACTGTGAGGGTGGTGAGGCACTGGAACAGGTTGCCCGGGGAAGCTGTGGAGGCCCCATCCCTGGAAGTGTTTAAGGCCAGGCTGGATGGGGCTTTGAGCAACCTGCTCTAGTGAGAGGTGTCCCTGCCCATGGCAGGGGGGTTGGAACTTGATGATCTTTAAGGTCCCTTCCAACTCTAACCATTCTATGATTCTATGATTCTATGAAACTTCTGTAGCTTAAGATCTTTCACAGATCACCATATTCAGAATTCTTTTTTAAAATTCACATATTTTTATCTGTTCTATCTGGAATTTAATATTGTAGTGTTTTTCCTCTTTGTGAACTTATCATTTCATCACCTCTCAAAAAAGCCACACTTGTGGCAGTTATCACTTCATCTTGCAGAATGTGCAAAATGCAGACGTTGGTAGGTCCCTCATCAGCTTATTCCCCGTGGTCCAGATTTTCTTTTTTTTTTTGATAAAATTGTTTCAGGTTTTTATTCAAATAAGTTTATACATTTACCAGTATTTTTTCCAAGCTTTGTGACTCTCCCACAGAGACTAAACTTCATACGCTTGATGTTCTTAGAGCTATGTCCTTTCATCTTTCTAGAACAAAGCCATTTTGAAAATCTCTCAGGCTTTTTGTAGCTTTTGGTAATAAATCCAGGGGGATTGTTTTTTTCTTCCCAGAGGCTCTCAAAGGGGTTTCAAATTGTATGGGGGGTCTCACATGCATTGAAAAAACTGTCCCTCCCCTCTCAATTAAGGCTCACTTTACTGAGGCTCAGGCAACATCTGCAGCTTGTTTTAGGGGAATCCCTGCTTCTGCACTGTGCAGGGCAGCTACTTGGACTTCAGTTCATATGCTCACCAGACATTGCTTCAGGACAAGAACTTCTAGATCAGGTCCCCTGGAGCTGTTAATTACACAAACATTTTATTGCTTGTCTTCTTGTGAGGTAATTGGTAGTTGCCTACAGAGGGATGCAGGTGGACCACTGCTGGAGGAAGAGAGATTATCTTGTGGTAATTAAAGTTCTCTGAGACGCTTTTGGTTAGGTAGAGCCCATGCTGCCTTTCTGTCCCTACTGGTGCAGAGTCCTTTAGCCAACGCTTGTGCTGACACACCACCAGGAAACTGAGACTGCTTTGCCTTTTATGTCCTGCATTGTGATATATAAGCATTTACAGCCCTAATAGGTACATCTGGCTTAAAAGACAGACGTATGTATTTGTGAGGTCTGCACACAGGTATGAAGTGAGGTGATGTGACCAAAGGCATTACAAAGATGACTCTTAATATTCATGCCATAAAGTCATGCTACCAGCGCACCAGTTCCTGATGACCTTCAGCAGAACCTTCAGTTCTGTTTATTTTTCTACAAAACGGACTTACAGGAAGAATCGAAATATGCAAAGTCTGTATTCTAATATGTACACAGAGTTCAGGTCTGCATTTCAGTTGTATGAGCTGTTTCTTGCCTTGAGTTGTTCATTTAATTGCTTGCTTTTGCCCCTTTAGAGGTTTTTTTAACTTTAATTTATTTACGACTAGCTTAGTACTCATTATCATGCAGTATTTAATGTGTCAAAGACTGAGCTTTAGAATAGGTACATCCTTACAGCCAAAATGGCTGGGTGCCTCAAGGGGATGTCAGGGACAATATTAAGACTTTATGCAGGGAACTACTGAATTTGACCGATTCCCCTATATTCAATAAAGAACAAAGTTGGGTCTCAGTCTGCCTACTCCCAAAATGTCTTCACATTTTTAATAGTGAATATATACATATTTTATCCTCTTATAACCTTTACATGCTTTTTGCATGCATCCTAGTTCTGTGTCTTCTACGCCAAAACTGTGACAGGTTTAACTATTATGCTAGTAATTTTATCTAAAAATGTATGTCACAGTTCTAGATCTTTTTGAGAGAGTCTAATTCAGGAAATTTTCTTCTCATCAAAGGAATGAGTGATTTGAATAGTCATATGAACCCTATATATTTATCTGAGCTAAACTAAACGTTAAATAAAACATCTTAAGGTCTATTTGTGAGACTGGACAGCAGATGATCAGAAGTTGACTACGAGACTTAAATGAGCATGAAACAGATGAAAGAGGGTGACGTTCCTTACACAAGTGTGTGAGTACCCTTTTGGTCAGGGAAACATATTTTTTTATAAGACTAGGTATCTAGTGTTGCTATTTACTCTGTTTCCGTGTTGGCCTGCAAGGCACAGCTGGAGGGAAGCCATGTTTCCCTAAAAGCCTCCTCTCTCCCCCATCCCACGAAGTCCCAATCAATATAGCAGATTCAGTACCAGAGAAGAAATAAACTCCCAGAAAGGGAGTCCCCAGAGGACTAAGGAAGGAGAAAGATTGCCATGACTATATGGCACTGATTATTGGAAGATCCCTCCGACGCAGTCGCGCTTTGGTTTTCATGCATGGCTAGGAAAAAAAGGCTGAGTCAGATATTTTTGTTCCTAAACTGTTTAGCGTACAAAATCACAGATTCAGAAAGAATGTGATGGGATGGACCATTTTTAACAGTGCAATGTATCTGACACACATCTAAGCCATTAATTAGAGAGAGACTCTTTCTTCTGTAGCTGATTTACAGGATTAAATTTTAGTATAGTTTAGAAGTTGGAGGTGGAAAAGATCTGGTGAATTGTCAGCTTATTGCGAATGCAAGATGCTTCTGAGCTAAAGGATGTAACTGATAATGGATAACCTTTTCTGGGGTTCTATTCTTATTTGCCAAATTACAGACGAGGAATAGGAAATAAGACTTGAGATGACATTTGAGCCACAAGTCTTAAAAAAAAAAAAAAAAGATTATTAAAGACAACAACTGTGTCGTGTGGGAAAGGTCATGACTTAATTGCGAGATTGCGAAATCAGGATGCTAAGCACTGGGGTAACAGGTTCAAGAGATACATTCAGCTAAATGGCTCAATAGAATAGAGGGCATTCTTTTTCATTTTCTGGATAAAATAACATTTCAAAAGTCTTTATGAAAAGAAAACAAACAACCCAAACCAAACCTGATTTACCTGAGCAAATCTGACGCTGATTTAAATGATAAATTACATCTACAGGACCCTTCAGGAAAAAAATTCCTCTTACTTAAAATAACTCTTACAATATCAAGCCTTCAAAATCTGGTCCTGAAATACTTTCGTTATCATGATTTTATCAGAATCATCTGGATAAAGAGTGATTGGTGAAACCCAAGTAATTTTAGCAACAATAGCTGGGGTGAAATGACTGAGTAGCATGTAGACAGCCGTTCTTGACAAACATGCTATTAATCAAAAAGACAATGCTATACCTGTAATTATGAAAGAATATTATATTCTGAAGAAGATAGTATTTACAGCATGTCAAAATGAAGATAAAGGAAAAACACTCAAGGCACTCTCTGCATTTAGATAGCTTTAAAATGTAAATGGTTTGTGTAGTATTAACCAGCTGTTTTACTGTAACTTATAGCAATGAATTTTTGTCTTCTAAAATTGATTTCAAACTTGTGAAAGAAGCTGAATTGGCATCATATGGGACTGAACTCCTCAATTTATTGAAATTACAGCTATGTTGCAGGCAGTGCAATTTTCCATAAGCTATCTCGTCAACATCTCTCAACCCTGACCTACTTACGGCACTTCCAGAGATGAATGCGTTTTTCAGTCCCAATGTTCATTCAGCCCTTGGTGTCTTTGCTGAGCTTGCCAATTAGTGTCCCTGAAGAGTGGTTGTTTGATGCGGACATCAAGTTTTGGACCACCAAGTCATGCCTCGGAGTTGTTTCCATTAACAAGCCAATGCTTACTAACAGTTTCCCACCACCATATCTGACAGCAGTTTTTTCTCTTTACCTACGTTTACGATACGAAATAGCTGAGCTGTCTCACATTCTAGCGCGTGAAAACTGTTGGCAAGTGTTGATGTATTTTTTCTTAATTCTGACTGCCATACACCTCTGATTAGCTATTACATAATACAATCTGTCCTGTATTTGATTTGAACTAACAGATTCTACTCTTATGGACATATATAAGCACCTAGAAAGATGGATAGGCCCAATGCCACGGAGTTGATAGACTGCACACTCCGACAACAATCCCTGTGTCATTCAGTCTCCTGTTGAGTGTGAATTTAAATCACTTAAATCCTGAACATTTCAGTGCTTTGAATATTATAAAATTTAAATCCTTTAAGAATTCCTTTGGAAAAACATATGAATCATGAACAAATGATAAGATTAAGAAACCAATTGTTCACTGGGATTTAAAAATCCATCAGGAATTTTCTAAATCTCAAACTGTTTAGTTAGGTTTTACTTTTCACATTTGATGTGCTTGATCTTAAATCATTCAGTAATAAAATGGAAAAATTACAAATCAGCCTGGTGAAATTAGAATATTCATAAAGTGAGGTGCCTAAGAAAGTCATTTAGTGTCTTAGAAAGTTCACTTACATTGTTCAAATAGATGAAAAATACTCCTCAATAAAATACAGCATTTATATCAGGATCAACACCAACACTTTTCTACATCCATGGGATTTTATGCATCTCTGGGTATTGAGAATAAACCTCTACTAATATCAAATTCCTCAGAAGTCTGCTAAACTTCTGGACATGCTAAATGAGCGAATGTTCTTCCTAGTCCAGGCCAAGCCAAAAGAGAAACCAAGCAGGCAATCTATCTGCAAGTCTAAAATTAAAGTGAGGCATGCCACCATCTGTCATTTCCACCTTACCTTACGGTTGTTAGGATGATTGACTCTTCGAAGGAGAGTACCAGTCCTGAGTAGGACTACACTTGGGAATATTTCAGATCATTTTACCTTCTAGTTTTCAAGCTTCAATTTTTCATGGTTAGATATAAGACAGAGTATAACATAATGTCAGAACATGTCAGGAAATGGTAGAACAAAATGCTCTCTTACCTTCAGTACACTGGGATGGAACAAAGTGGTGGAAAGCTCTGAGGGTCAGAAGACCCCTTACATCCGTTTAATGAGAAAGCTGAGCTTCTGGGATTTGTTCACATTCAACCTGCAAAAGGCCTTTCACAAGAGCTAGGTATGTGGAGGACCTCGCCTTTTTATGTGACCCTCATTTGTAAGGCAAGAAAGAAGCAAATCGCTTTTATAGTGTTTGGTGCTCTTTGGAAGTTCATTTATTTTTCACAATGGCAGTGACTTGAAACTTTTTTGAAATATAAAACACGCATGGGAATATTTAATGTTTGGAAACCACGGAAGGAGATCAAATAGTTCAAATTAATAGAGAATCCTCAGGCCAAACAACAACCACAATTCCATTCAATCTCCTTCATCGCCTTCAAAGTGTTCAGAGACACCTGACTCGTCAGGCTCCTTTACCAGAAGAGCATCATCTGAAAACAGTGGGCTGTAAGACTGTAATAGAAGACTTAATTTATCTTTCAGAGTCATTGCTTCAAACGGTAACACACAAACTAGTAGGACCCAGACTAATCATAGTATGCCAAAGTGAATGTAGAGCCGTCTTTTTTTCTTTTTTCTCTAACTTTCAGGATTTAGCTGAAATATGAGATTCAGTGATTTTCTGTGATATATAAGACCTGACTCCATTGAGTCAGGAGGAGGGTGATTTTTATATCTTACCCCAAAATAACTTGAACAACACTTCAAAGTATTCATACTACAAAAGTTCAAGTTTCTATCTATTGGCAAGACAAATCTTGAAGGTCTTGACTAGCTAAACTGAAAATTTTGAGTTCAAACTGTTCATAAATCAACCCCTTTTTTCTTAGCTCTTTTTCCAGTCCATTATGGGTTGGGAAAATGACCCTCTACATCAGTAGGTTGCAGATTTTGTGACCAGATTTTTTTTGTAGTCAAACCTATCTGTTTTCTCAGATTGCTCTGTGCCCAAATCACCAAACTTACATTATAAGGACAACGTAGTTTCACAGAAAAAACACTTACCCTGGTTTCATAGCTTCCCATTTTGGACACATTGGCAGCTTACTGAATATTCAGTTTGTTTAAGCTTGTGTATTCATTTGAGCTTTTCCATTTTCAGAAGGGCTGTTAAGTAAATTGAAAGGATTGGAAGTAACTTTCCAATCATTTTGAAGAATTTGTCGGCATCCGGATATCAGGCTGTCCCTCCCTTTCTAAAACATCCCATTCCCATTGCATCTACAAATGTGCATTTAATTTTAATATGTCATACATTTTGGAAGGCCTAAAATCCTGATTTTGAAAAAGTTTGTTGTTTCTAGTAATCCAATAGAAGCAGTAAGGAAGTCAACATATGTCCTAGGGCTGTATAAGAGCTATTCACTGAGTACACTCATCAGGGGTATTTAATCACTGACTGTCTGAAGTGTAGCAAGGAACATGAAGCTGGTGTTTAATGATGATGCTATTACTTTTTGGGTTATGGTTTTGTATGTGGAATTTAAACCAGACACTCATAAACAAATAACTAAAAGAGACAATAAAATACGTATCAGAATAGTTAGTCAATTTAACATTCAAATATGAATCCAAATCTTAGACTCTACTTACAGTAGGGTAAGGGCCAGGGGTGCCTCTGTGCATTTTATGAAACTAGATACCATACTTTTAATATATCATGAATATATTTCATCAGTTTTTACAGTTATCCTTTTCATTATTAAGAGTAATTGCAGAAACACATTTTAGGTCATTAGAATGTTCCCAGAAAGGGTATGCAATTATTTCTGAAAAGGTATTTCTAATATTTTTATTGCATATGATCCACATGTAGCTAAACACTGTATACATAAAGCTGCAATGGTAAAGAAGGACTCTCTTGCTCTCTCTCTTCCTCTCTCTGCCTCACACACACACGCACACTCATAGCCATATACAAAAGGAAGTTTTTGGCCCTCAGCTTCCCAAATCTCTCAAATGTTTTTCAGTCGAAATGCCAATAAACCGAAAGCCCCTGCAATCACAAAAGGACGCAACAGCAGGAAAAGGGAGAGGTGAAAAGAGAAGTATCTGCGCGGCGACGCCATACCTGGGAACTCTAGGGTGCAAAATACAGTCTCACACTGTTAAAAGCAGATCATCAAAGCAGACTTGCTAAATCACCTTCCACTGGTAAGTACACAGGCCAAGTACCCTCGCCCTGTAGCAGCCAATAAGCGCCTACCTATTTGTAATGCTGCAAACACAGTTAGCAACATATTTGTTAGCAGGTGTCACTGTGATGAGAAGAGCAGACGGCAGTCAGGCTGTAATTATTGTGTGAACCCAATAGGCGTTACACACTTCATTTTGGAACACATCACAGAATTCTTTAATAGCTGGCCTGATTATTAGGATCCTACGTTAATTTGTGCAGAATGTTATAAAAGTTAAGCAAGAAGATATTAACATCATACAAATGAGCGTGGTTCTGCCTGTTAGCTTGAACATACGGCAAGAAACAGAATGACACTATCCAACACTGCAAATTTACATTTAACAAAATCGCTAAGTAACAATTTTGCAGTCATCTTAATTTGCATCACTAAAACCTGGCAGCATTTCACCCAAAATGCATTAGCAGGAACTATTTATAAGATCAGTATCAAGGTTTTCATATAAAGCCAGTGAACTAATATGATTGTTAGAACCGTCCTTGCAACACTGATGCTTAACTTCCTTAGAAAAGTAGAGCTAAGGCTCACCATCGCTGCTCTGTGAACGCTTGTTAAAACAATTCATAGCAAAATGACTGTGAAAAGGTAAATTGGTGTCGAAGGTGGGAAAATATAATCCAGCTTCTCAGGGCAATCAAATATTATCATATTGTGTACTATCTAGGGTGTGAGTGCAAGCACTTCACAGTGGGGATGTTTTTAATCTATATTTGTCCAACATGGCACAGAGGAGCCACAACTTTGCATTGATTTTTTCATTATGCTTGTGCAGCAGGTGTGAACTAATGGAGGCAGGGTCCCGGTTCCCCAGCTCTCCACGTCAGGAACCAACCTCCCTTCCAGATCAAGTCCTGCATTTCTCCCCAGTGCAGTGGGAAAGGAAGCAAGGAGAGGTGGTGCAGACCTGGGTCTTAGCACAGAGCTGGACCACAGCAAGAGGGGATGCACCAAAACATGGAGACAAGCAATCTCCCCAGGTCCTACAGTTTAAGAAACACATTAGTACCAATAATTGATTTAATTATAGAAATTTAATTAACCTTGCTTGCCTTTGAAAGCATGATATATTCCTACCAGGCCAAAATTTCCTCTCGGATCTGCTCTATCTTTCTTAATTACATTGATCTAGTGTACCGACATACGTATTTTCCTTTATACCAGTTGGAAATCTGCACACCTAAGAAGTCCAGAATACTGAAGCGAACTGCTGTCACGTGGACTTGAAGAGAATTTTGCCCTCAGATTAAAGAAAAAAAAAAAAAGAGAAGGCTGAGTTTCTGACAGAGTACACCACTTGTATGCTGCATTATGTAATATGAATAATTTATATTGCTAAAAGTGCTTCCTCTGAAATATGGGTAGAAGCGGGTAATTGCCCATGGATAATACTTTATATATTTTGTAGGAGGAACATATCTCAACCCAAGAAAATACACTAGCGCTGGGGCACAACTTTCAGTTATGAATGAGTCAATGAATCATGAATGACTATGATTTTCTTGGGAGCTAATGGTTTAACACACACTTAAATACATAACAAATGCATGGAAAACCCTACCAAACCTAAACTGTGTAACACAGACTGGACTGTGAACTCTTCTGAGCACTTTAACTGTGTGGGGTTTAAACAATAAATGAATATATATGCGGGGGCAGCTTTTACCTGGCTGAGAGTGGCATCCATCTCCACTAGAAATTTATAAATCTTTCTGAAATCTTTCTCTATTGCTCTATCTTAATAGTGACATGCAGTGGCTGCATGGTGCAACAGAGGTTTAAGAGGAAAGTATTGCACAAATAAGAACAGCATTTAACACATGACATCATATCTGAACTTGTTATACCACACAGCAAGTTTCCATAGACATTGTTTTTACTGGTATTTAAACATATTGTAGAGTTACTGTTCATTCACACATTGTGCAGTTGCCCTCAGAGGGGATTTTATTGAAAAAATATCGTAACTCTGAGGCTTTTATGGGCTACAGTGTAGGGCTGCCTGCACTGTAGGATCTAGACCGACACAAAACAAACACTGTCAAATGGAAAACAGCAGGTAAGAAATGTTCTGGAAAATATGGAATAGTTTTGTATTTTGAATATTAGCCTTCAGATGGCATGATCACTTTACATGTGGTGCTAGCCCACTTCTGCCTTGCGTTAAAGGCTCCCCTCCCGTCAACCATTCCTCCTTCCCACTTCCACCACTCACGCCTGCTGCTGTCCCTGGAGTGGCCCTTTCATTGCCTCTGCTTTTGACCCACTCATCTGGGCAAACTGGGGGGAACTTCATTTTGCAGAAGCTTCTGTATCGCCTACGGATTGGTAACTCAGCCCAACAAGCCTACCAGTGCCTGAAAATGAAGTTGATTGTGCTGGGACTAACCTCTTTAAAACCTCTTTAAAGGAATGCTTAAGGCAAGGCTATTCTCTTTGTCCATTTTAAGTACCAAAATCTGCCTAAAACAGGGAGTTTGACCAATCTCTGTTACTCCTTATTCTGCCCTGGTGGGTACCATTTCTCTCTAGTTACTGTCCCCTAATGTCTAACATATGACCACCTGACCATGTCTCTTCCAACATCTGACCATGTCTCTTCCAACATAAAAAGATATTTTGATATTACGGCAAAACTTCATCTGCCTGGAGCAAAACAGGGGAGGAAGTGAGCTGTTATATTCTAAAATAAAATTAAAAAAACCCCAAAACATGAAAAGTCCAAGGAAAACAGGTGTTGATACATTGATTATAGTCCTAAGGAATTTGGACTTATAGCAAAAAGACTTAATTAGGGGATGCAGTCCAGCTAAATCTACTCTCCAGCAACATGAGATAGGAAAATGGAAAATTCAAAGCCGTCTTTAGAAATCATCGTCAGCTTTACTGAGATTAGAAGTGTTGTTATCTGATACTCATGTATGCGTGCACAGTGACATTAAGGGGCATAGTTAAGGTGCTCTCTATGTTTTTCTGTATCTTAATTTCTTGATAC
Source organism: Chionis minor (assembly GCA_013398295.1). Taxonomy (NCBI): domain Eukaryota; kingdom Metazoa; phylum Chordata; class Aves; order Charadriiformes; family Chionidae; genus Chionis; species Chionis minor. The sequence continues at coordinate 184,287 of VZSF01004282.1, read as the reverse complement.
TATTTTTAAATACAAATGTTAATTATACCATTCCTGTGGCTGTAATGAAAATGCACTGCTTACTCCCCTCATCCTTTTATTTCTTCTGCTCATATCCAGGCTTAAATTTTCAGGTTAAATTGGGCAAAGGTTGTTTTTGTTTTTTGCGAAGAAAATATATATTCTAGGAGCAGAACTGTCTTGATTGATACGTTATGCATCCATCAGTTGGGTTACATGGACTATGAGTCAGGGTATAATTCTGCCCTATGTCAGCGTTTTCCTTTCCAAGTGCTTGAGACTGTGCATTGCAGAAACACGCTTCTGGGGAGAATACTTCAGAAAATTGTGCTAACTCCTTGGTTCCTTCCATCACCGCAATGTCATATTAGGAGGCACAAAGTGACATCTTGATATATTGCTTATAGCCTCATATAAGGTAAAGTCTTATTAGAAAGTAATAAAAGTGACCTCCTGCTTTTTTGTCCATAATCTTGTATTACGTTAAGATGGAAAATCAGAGCTGGTTATGTTTGCCATTATTTTGTTGTATTTAAAATAATATTGTGCAACACCAAGGTTGGAGTTTGAAAAATGCTAAGAAATAATATTGTCTGGAGCAATATATAAAATATTGATGAAAATAGAAAAGACAAACATACTTCCCTGTGGTTCATTTTGGGTGTGTCTGATGAACAAAGCAAATAAAATCCTGGCTTCATTTACAGTGTGCTTTCAACTTAAGTAGTTGCAATGCTCAAAATGTTGTAGTCTAAAAAGAATATCTGGAAATATTGTAAAAATCATTTTGGTTTGGAATGAAACGTGGCATGCAAGTACATTGTGCTCATGACCTGGATTACACCATTAAGGGTAAAGGTATTTTATTAAAAAGTGGGGGAAACACTGTGCCACCTTAAATAAGCTTTCTCTGCTACAGAGAGTGAGTTATTTCTTTGAAGGAAGGGTTAGATTTGGAAACCCATCAGGAAGTATGACTGACAGTGGAATTTAAATGAAATATTTTTGACATATTTAACTTTAGAAATGTCTACTATTCTATCTATATAGGCCAAAAAAATCATAATATAGATTTAATTTAATGCAATTAAAGTTTAGCTTGTCCTGTGTTAGGGATGTTACTCTAGGGGGAACAAAACTGGTTGCAATAGTGAAATTATAAAAGTTGTTTTATGTCACATTAGTTAACATATGCAAGCTTATTTAACATGTGGACCACAAATAAGTGTAATTATATTAAAACAAGGATCTGTAGCTCAGAAGCAATAAAAATAGACTAGGTTGTATTATTAATTCTTGTGTTAAGGGTTTTGAGCCATGTTGATTGGCCTGAATTTTTTGATTTTGTTATGGTACAAAGGGATTGTTTGAAGTAATTTGTCCCCGAGAGAGGCTCACAATCCCAAGCGGGTTTCAATTCAGCAAAGCAAATCTAATTTTGTTTGCTTTATGCAAACCAGAAGGGGCTGTGGTTCATTCTGTTTTCACTGGAGGGGAAAGGCGCACTAATGGGACCTGCTGAAATGCATGCATTGCAAACATCATACCCCTGCATATATTAAATTTAGCTATGTGATGCACTGTGTTCATCATCTCATTGTGTACACAGATTCGCTTTAGAACAAAGCCTTTAATAGTACAGGAACCTTACTACATTATGCCAACACACTATTGTATTTATATTTAATGCTACAACCGGAATTTCTTTCCTTGGATAAAGTGTATTGATATGTCGCCTTTTTTTCCCTCCTGTTACTTGTTATAGTAGACAGTATACCGAGGACATTACATGCTTAAGCTTCAAGCCATCTGAAGATTAATTATATGGAGGTCTCATAATGGTTTTTAATTTTCCCTTTTTTACAGCCCAGAGTTAAATAGGAGACATGTTCAGGATCTGATTGCCAAAAGAGCAATAATCCCCAATCCATCAGATCGAGGCTGGAAGATAAATGAAGGGGAATAGCACCTGCAAGACAGGTAATGCTCCAGACAATAACCACTGCTTTGACAGATTGCTACGCTCTCTTCAGAGTGGCTCCTTTTTAGGCTTAACAAATGCGGCATTTATGTTGCCTAAAAAGTACACCAGATCTGAATAAATGCTGGATATAGGAGGAAATCTGTTTCTCTGAAAGCCAGAGGAAATGTTGCCATTTATTTCACTGGGAATCAGAGTGGGCCACTGAAAACGTTTGATGGCAAAGTTGAAGGATAGGTAAATTTATTTGCATATAAGTCACATTACTTATTTATTGAATTTTCATAATAGTGCTATGGTTCATGTGGTGTTGCTCAACTTTTTCCAGGGTGCTTCTGTTTTGAAAATAATTTTGATATTGCACAGAGACAGACACATCTCAAAACCCTTCAATTTGTCATTAGACATTTGGCTGCTTGCCTGTTTTACTGATAATATTGCAAAACTACATTAATTTACTGAATGATTTTTGTGAATCAGTTCACACAGAATTCAGAATGATACTTGTCATGCATCAGATGATTAACTATTAAAAGCATGGGTTTACTTGTTATGCTTATTGTGTGGTACAGTTCAAAGTTTGCTTAAGTGTGCAATTTAAATTCAAAGATGGGTTAGGAATAATGATTCTTCTGCTTTTAAAGTTCCTTCATGAAACACTACAGGAATGTTCTTCCCAGTTGTGTTCTGCATTGCCACTTACCTTTTTCTTCAGCTAGTATTCTTCCTTAATTTCTCATGAGATTTGGCAACCAAAAATTTTTACTACTGTAACACAAATCTTTTGTCTCGGTCCCCAAAACCCTGATGACAGAGGCGGCTTGGATGGGTGGCCTTGCACAGGAGGTCCCTTTAGGAGTGACCCCAATTGCAGCGCAGGGGATCAGAGCCCTCCTCCATGCCTCTTCTACCGCTCAAAGGGTGCTCCTGTGCTCGTGATACCAAGAAAATACATCCTAATACAGTCTAATCTTGAAAAGTTATTCAAAAGTAATACACACAGTGGTTGTGTGTTATCTTCGAAGGAATATTTGAAAATAATTATCTTCTCTATCACTGCACATGACGCCTGCACATTCTTTAACATCCAGAAGTCAACAGGCACAAAGTTTTGAAGCATTCTCTTCTGCTAGATTCAGGCAAAAATTGAGATTTCGATTTAGGATCAGATTCTAGGCAAAATTAACTTTTAATGGGAGTTCACTCAAAATGCTAATTTCTTAGGTAACAAAGTAAATGTTAAAATTAGCCTGAAACTTCTAAAAATCTAAAGAAATAAAAATTAAAAAGGACAAATAGCTGAGAGGTTTTTTTGAGAAGATAAACCCTTTTGAAACTGGAGGAAAGACAGTGGTGCGATCTGCTCTTATGCTAAGTTTTGCGTGATCTTCACCAAGAGGGACTGGGCCAAGATCTTTCCATGGTGTAAAAGAAGGCAGGAGATCCGAGTCAGCATAAATCAGTACCTGCATGACAATATCACTCTTCAGAGCTTTACATTTTGACAGAGCTACTTTGAAACTATTTTGATTTACTCCAGCTGAGGATACGGCACGCAAAAAAGTATGAGTAAAAATTAAAAGGTTTAAAAAAGAAACACTCTGATCAAAGTATTTTTATTAGCTAAGGTTATTGAACAAAAACTATCTGAAATAGAATTTAGAATGAAGCCAGAATGTTTGTCGGAAGAGTTTAAATTGAGGTAATTTTACAGAGGGGGACTGGGGAAATGCTGAAATTACCATCAATTGACATCATAAAGTATTTTCATAGCTAAATATGATTTATTACTTGCTTTTATTTTTATCATTCCTCGTTTATATAGCACTAACCACTTTACAAAAATTAATAAAACAGCGCATGCTTTTAGAACCTTAAAGGCTAACTCAGATGAACATGAAGAGAGATGAAGGGAAGGGATGCAATGTCACTTCAATAATGCAATACATACAGCAAGAGACAATCCTTGCTCCAAGGGGTCTTCTGTACGAATAGAGAAGGAAGATAAAGGAGCTAACATTAATTCCTCAGTTTATGGATGGAGAACTGAGGCACTGAAAAATCAAACGATTTACCCAAATTGACAAAGAAACTCTGTCTGAGCTGGACACTGAATCCATTTTCTTTATGCTCAACTTCAATACATTTTCCCTCCCAAAAGGGTGATGTATATTAAAATAACATAAACTTTATACAGTCTGAACTATTCAGCAAGATCATGTGGGGCCAAACCTATTTCAGCTTATTCTTATCTCAGGGTCTGGCAGGATAAGATGCCCTGTTAAATCCCTACAGTGAACAGATCCAAACTATAACAAGTGTTAGAGTCCAATTCTGCAACTGATTACATAATTTAAAACATACAGATAACCTTGTCAACATTATTGGGTCTATGAACAGGCTTACAATTAAATACTTACATATGTTGTATTGATTGGCAACTAGTTGTTAAGAAATTATAAGTTATTACTAACACAAGGCACATGTAAAATGCAGTCATATCCATAAAAACATTTCTGTCCTTTAGGGGGGTTTCAAACACAGAATGAGTAAAAGCAAAATTTCATAGGTTTATTAATTATGCAACAACTCCAAAAGAGTTCAAAAAAAGATTTATCTGAATAGAGTAGTAAGATCTGGTCACCTGCAGAACTTCAGGAGTCAGCCTTAGTCAACTTAAGGAATGGTTGAAAAGAATTAGAGCAACACAATTAATTTGTTTTCAGTAAATTTTTCATCCAACGCAAATAAAAGTAAGTTGGAAAGTTGTAGTAAGAAAAAATGTAAAAGGGTTCCAACTCACTCTATTCAGATAAAAGAACTACTGTTTCTTGGGTACATCTCAAGATCAAATCTGATAATTATTTATGATATTTTAAAAAAATCCAAATATATACAGGCTATAGAAAGACATAAAGGATCTAATTATATAGAAAAAACTACTCATAAATAAAAATAAAAAGACCCTGTGCATATGAATCGTCTTTTGCTAGATCCTTTTTTATAAAAAGAAATTTTTCTTTTTTTACTAGTAATAATACTTATTCTGATTCTATAGGAAAAAAAAGATTTTGTTATTGATGCCAAAGCAAAACACAGAGCTTGTCTGTATTAATATATTTTTTATGCCTGTTCTTGCTGTTCTCATTGGGAATTCTGCTGCAGAAAGTCCTTCAGAGTAAAACCTTTAGATTTTCTGCAGAAAAGCTTCAGTGATGCTCTAACTTTACAAATGGGAAAAAAAAAAAAAAAAACTAATACAGTGTTGCATAAGAGTTGGATCAATATTTGGCTTTTTTTTCTCAGGCTTTTAATTTAAGAGATTTTGGGTGACATTCAATGAAGTATTGCTTCTGCAATACCTATATATTGAAAACAATAAAATTGTATAAGTTGGAGATAAGAAGACACTAGCTCAGTGTAAATACCTGCTTGCTCCCTCTGTGATAGTTCCTGTAGAACATAGCATGAACAATGTCATTTAAATTTAAGACAAAGCTAAAGAAGCTAATTAAAAAAAAAAAATCCAAATGCATTAGTTATACATGTATGTGTCTATATATTTTTTTTTTGCATATGTATATATATGAAGCATGCAATAAAACAGGACTCCAGATGATTGTTTCTTAAGCCTGGGACTTTCTCAGCTCAGGAATTACTGTCTTGTGGTCACAAAGTTTGTAGCTTCAATAACAGAAAAGCCTGATGCAATGTCATCTGTTAAATTTCTGAACAAATTTGATTTTTTTGTGTAATTTTCTTGGAAGAAAGATGCTGAAGCGTTCTGTGGAATCTCTGCATGTTGTTAGCACTGCCCAAGGGCTGGTGGTGTTTGTACTCTCTGTGCAATGCACTGCATGGGATTTTATTGTAGCAATTATTGTAGTTCATTAACTTTACTACAGCTGGATTAAAATAAAACATGGCTTAACAAACTCTAAACTAATAAAACCTGTATTGTTTATTCAAAATGATAACTCTTTAAGAGTCGGCCACCGTGATCATTTAAAAGGACTGACAAGACGAGCAGAAGTTAGGGTTAAACTGACCTGCAAGAAATGCAAGAAAACGCCCTTCTCAAATGGAGGCCACATTGCCTGCTGTTTCCTGTAGCATGTTGCCTTGTTTACACAAACATTACGTTCCTGCCTTAATCCTGTCTTCAGCTCTGTACTATCAGTTCAAGGACTCCAGTCTGCATCTGGTGATGACCTGACATACCACCGCATCTCATTCTGCAGGACCTGTGCAGAGGTTTGCAGGTCCATACTAGTTAGAAAGTGACGAACAGGGCAAAGAGTCCAGGCAACCCGATGATGAAGACAGTCTTGAGCAACCACCAAGTGACTTGCAGGCAGAGTCAGACCTAACCGCAGAACACGTAGTAAAAGACCTCATTGGTGTGATGGGGAACGACACCAGCTGCTTTCTTTTCAGGTGTGTCATTTAAACGCTTTGTTTTTATAGGTTTGAGAAATGAGCTTGGAGGGGGATCAGACTTAGCAGGAGTAGTGCCAAGTTCCGCACTTGGCGCTTGTCTCCTTAGGGCTGTCCACCTTCTGCTGAGGCTTGGCCATGTATAAGTAGCCTGGAGCCCCACAGGTTCCTCTAGACCTACTCACTTCCACTCATGTAAGCGTCTGGGCCAATTAAAAACTTAACAGTATCTTCTCTGGTGTCTTTTGTACAGGTGCACAGGAGCAATGGGAAAGGGCAGTGGGGAATACCCAGAATGAGCACCCAGCACCACCCCAGAAAATGCACATAAAAGGCAGTGAGTCACTTTATACAAATATCAGAAACATCAAATAACATCTGGGAGCTCAGACAGACAGTCAGAAACTAGAAAGACAATGTTTCCAGATGTCAGAGATGTCCTGTCCGAGTGCTGGTGGTACCTGTACTCTGTTTCCAAGGTACTGCATGGGGTTGCCATGAAAAGGGCAAGTGCAAAATGCAGATGATCGAGCAACGTCTTTCCGACAGATGTTCAGACCTATGGATACCTTTATATGATGTTATACTCCTTACCCGGAATATTGTTTAGAGGTCTAGTCACCCGTGTTCTGTTCGACTCAAATTGCAGGGTTTACACAATTGCCGGTATATTTGGAGTAGTTACAGGAAAATGCTGCTATGATGGCCAGGGACCCCAGAGTCTGTCATATTAGAAGGAAATCGAAGATCTCAGTTAGTTTAGCAAAACGAAGCCAGGTGACTGGCTATATACACATCAGGCTGGAAAATACCTGGGACAGCAAAAAGCTATTTATCCAGGTTTAAAGCTATTTTGAAAAGACTGACACAAGAACAAATAGGTATAAACTGCCCATGACTAGCTTCAGTCTGGAAACTAGAGGATTTATAACCAGGGATGAGGTAAACATCAGGAACAGCCATCCACTGTTATGTGAAGACAAAAACATAACTACTTCTAAGCAGCGGCAGCCTGAAAGATGTCTTGTCTTCCCAGCAGATACAGGATGGATTTAAGAAGCAGAGAGTTTACTTTGCTGACCTGCAGGTTTGACACTTCACTGTTATCTGAATCTTGGAGGCGTTGTTGCCGATAACAGCACTGATAGATTTTTTTGCTTTAGTGTTTGCGGCAACTGGCAATGAATGGTATTTGATCTGAAATGGTTTAATTTCTACCATCAGTAGAAATTTTTGTGCTGACCAGAAGGTCTGTAGTGAGCAAGCCTCACTGAGGCCGAAAGATTCTCCAAACGGCTTTTCTTCATTGTGCAATTAAATCTGCATACAAGTTGCCCCTAATATAATTTGTTGCATGCAAATACCAGATCCAATTCTGCCAGCCTTACTTAAGTTAAGTAACCCTCAAACAAATCGTTTCTAAGAATTCCCAGTGGGATAACTCACATGAGTAAGTGCTGCTACACATGACGAAAGGTGGCAAAGCCCAGCTTGGAATGAACAAGTACGATGCTTTTCTTTATTATTTTCAGCCTCCAAAGTGATGCTGCCCAAATATCATTGCATAGCAGATTGCCAAAAGATTTTTCCTCAGATCTGGGCTACCCCAACAGAAAGAAATCTCTCAAACGCATGCAGGTATTATTGAGCAAGTTTATGGCTTATTGCTTGATTTTCATTGTTAATGCAGGCAGTTGCAGGCCCACCTGTGGGACAAAGGTGACAAAGGCAGACCAAATAACAAATTTTGGAAGTCGGTTAAGTGTACTTTTCTAAAGCGCTTAGCGCCAACAGAGTTACTTCATCGCATTATATCCTCAAAGCCAGCTCTGGCACTACCAATCATCGGTGCATTTTGAAAGGCATCATAGCCCTCTAGCAGTGAATTATAGATCACACACCACCTTCCTCGGCAGCTTGTTGAACCGGAGTCATTTATTCAGTTGGTATTGAGAGTCTGGGGGCATGACAGTACATCTGACCCCTTTTGGGTAAAATTTGATCTGGCATTTCATTTCACGGGCTCAGCCACCAGTCTGTCAAATCTTCATTTTGCTGGTGCCCACTAGAACTGCTGACGCTTGTCTCTAACTCCTGGTGCTTTCATCTTTCAGCAGCAATAAACATGTCACACTGCTGAGGTGAAACACAATCTGGAATTAAATTTACTGCATATAAAATATGGTGCCCTCTTTATTGGTTCAAATACTTGTCACTCATAATTTATTTGAAAGTGTATGGCATTCATGAGGTGAGAGCGCTGCTGGAAATGGAGGTGGGGGGAGCTGCAGAACTCCGAACCGCAGTAGTTTGCAAGAGCTCATCTTCTCCTTTAGCACCCGTTTCCCCATCCCTTGCCGGTCCTGACTGATATAAACACATCAAGGACGATATCAATGCCTCAGCCCATAAACAGTGTGTATCTCGGCAAAAACAAGCTCGAGTGCGTTTGGCTGTGCAGCTGCTTGTTAGTTGCAAAGTGGCTGAAGGAAGATAACCAGGATTGCTCTCAGAAGAACAAGTGTGTAGACGTGTACACGGCTGCGTCTGGGGGAGGGAAGGGTGGGAAGGAGGGGAAGAAGCCAGATTTAGCCCTAGTCCATTTCAAACTCGCTCGCCATGCCTTTCCTTCTGGCACTCAACTTTTTCATGATTTATTCCAAATACTGTCGATCAGCTTTAACTAATACAGTTCTTGTATGAAGCACCTCTCTAATCTCTTCAAACACAGATGTGGAAGCGCGGCTTAGAGCATGGAGGCCAACAAAAGCACTTTGCCTGTACCAGTGATTAGCTTTGATTGACATAGTACACTTCTGCTTTCACAGGCATACTTTAACACCCATAAATGATTGTCTTAAAATGAGAAGCACTGGGTACTACAGCTCTGGCTTTAGTAAATATGCAGTACAAATGTAGTAGCAGATAACTGAGAGAATACAAAACACTTGATCAGCATATATTCCTGATGGTCAAAGAAAAATTATGACAATATGTAGTCTGCTTAAACCCTGGACTTTTGGTCTTGTCCTATGTACGCTTCATATTTCTTGTAATAACAGGCAACGGGAACAGTAGTCTGGTTTTGAAAAAAAAATAAGCTAATGCGGAACTTGAGGGGTTTTCCTTGTTGTAACACACAACTTTACTTGTGTTAAAGAGATGAAAATAAGGAAGGATTAGAAAGAGGCAGTTTCAGGATGTGTAAAGACATCCAGACTACAAAGCGCAGGGTGCCAGCAAAAGAATGTCAAATATGCACAGCAAAAAGCATTTGCAGATACAAGTTCTGTAGCTAATTGCTTAATTGCTAATTTTTTTCTGGAATCCACTCGATGTATTTATGAATATAGCCATGTGATGCTTGAACACACACTCAAAAATTAAGTTCTAAATTAGAGATAGTATCCAAAAAACAAAAATAAGTTCTACTTCCACCGCCAAGCATTCGTAGCCCCCTTATCAATCGATACAGTCCATTCTTTCTTTTCCCCTCAAAGAAAAGCCAAGCTTTGCTCTATGACCTGTCAACCAGCCAGCCCACATTCTGATGGCACAGCTTGGGAAGCAAGTTACAGTTTTCAGCCCCTTCTGCTGATCTCAGCCTCCTGGTCACACATGAAGGGAGAGGTGTTTTCTTTGGCTATGAAGGAACCAAACCATTTAAAAGCACACACATTTGAACCAGTGTATAACACTACACCTGAAAATGAACTGGAAGTGAGGGCAGATAATGGGGCAGAGATGTAATGAGATCCTGGTGAGAAACACTCGTTAACAAGTGAATAGCCACTCTATGCAACAGGTGAAATCTCCCAGCAATCTTAAGATGCAGATTCATGTAAGGTGTGTCACCAGTAATCAGTAACCCAATAAGGGAGATACTGCCGACAGAATGGACTCCTAATCATTTCTGCGTTTAGACTATGATATAAAGATCTGAATGTGCATTTTAGTTACACGGTTTCTTGAAACGATGGGACAGACTGGCTTCTTTCCTTCCACTATGTAGGATCTAGTGTCAAACCCAGTTGTGAGACTTCTAGTCTGGTCTATAAGAGCAAACGGGGCACTACATGTAAATGCTGACACTGTTCATAGACACAGTGAAATAAAAGTAAAACAGAAAGATAGCTGATTACAGTACCTCTGTATTCCGAACTATATCCAGGATTTCTTTTTCCCTCATGAAGAAGATATTCCAGGTAATGTGCAGGAGCTTGGAAGTCATACATTTGTTGTAATAATTTTATGAGTCTTGAAATGTTTTACACATAAATGGGTCAGTTGAAAACCTGGCGTCTTTGCTATAGTATCAGCAGGGTAATAAAATCCTCAGAGCTTACTAAACTGGTGCAGTTGGTTGGGTGATAACGTCTGTGTTCCAAGTTTCCATCTCTGCGTGTGTGTGCATGCATCCGTGCACGTGTGTGTGCCTTCCAGCATTTTTGCATGTATGTGCACTTACGTATTCATGGCATAAGGGGGAAAAAAAAATCAGACAGACAAGTAACTTTTCCTGAATCCAGTGGTTTTAATCTCAGTAAGCAAAGGCTAAATAAATGCTGGTAGTGGGGATGTCTCATTCCCTACCTTGTTGAACAGCTCCACTGCATTTATTTTTTTTAAAATATGCAGAATTGCACATGGGGAGAAAAGAAAAGCTGTAACTAAACTAGGATAGATCCTGGCTATTCATAGTCTAGTTAAATAGTTTTCATGGGAATGATCTACATTTCCACAAGGACCTAGGCAGGTTTTATACAGATTTGCATGCAGTTTTCTTGTATTGAGAATACAGTCAACATAATTCAACAAAAACACAGACAGGACTGAGCATCCACCTTGCAGAAAACAAACATGAATTCTGCTCTTGCAAGGTTCACAGGACAAAAATCACTATGGCAAATTTTGCAAGAATAAATATCAACTTTTTTGCATTTGAAAATGTTTCCGTTCATTCTTTAGCCTCCCTGTCAGACTCCAAGGATACTCTGGACTCGCTGCACTTTGCACTTTGTCCAGAAGCTGTTTGGTTACCAATGCCCCTCAGAAAGTGAAGTCTTCTCCGTGAAAACTACATACAATTTGGCTCGGGAGAGAACAGAGGCCTGAACAGCTCTTTCCCGAACAAAGGATTTCTTAAGTGGAAGAAATTCTCTTCGTCTCGCCTGAGTGGCTGGGCTGACATCCGGGGAAAAAGAAAATCCTATTCCCATTGTACGCTGCTGATGGAGAGCCTTGTGCAGTCTTAATTGTTCTCTGTCTGTCTGCTATCTGACACCTTATGCAGAATGGTACATTTCAAGTCCTCTTCCAATTTTTGTCTTCTGACAGGGATCAAAAATGCCTTTTCATACATGTTCTTCCACATTTAAAACCCATGGCGACCCACTTTTCAGGAAAATCAGCAAGGTCCTTTCCTCAAAATCCCATGCAGAGGCCCACAGCTCTGACCGTCTCCCAGTCGGATTCAGAATCATTTCCCCTTGGGTCAGTGCTTTGTGTTGTCCATGACTGGCAAGAGTCCCTGGGTGGGTTTTCTTCAGTCATTTCTTTCTCTTGTCTTCTCTGCAGCCCTTCTATTTTCCTCCAGCTTTTTTCTCTCATCATCTGTGCTTGCACTCTTCTCTTTCTCCTTTCTCTTCCCAGTTCACGGTCTCCAACATGCAATTTCCCCTTTTTCACATGGTTTTTGCTCTTGTCCAATCTCTTCACCTCTCGGTCCCTTTTCTTCTGCACCTTTGTTTCCTTCCCTTTCTCCTGCCCTTCTTCCTGCAGCAGATTATTAAGAGCTGGAAGCCTGCAGCCACAAGCTCTGCCTGATTAGGCAACCTGAAATGATAGCTGATATTTTTTTTTTTAAACAAAGCCAACCCTGAACTTTACTTTCTGTGAAGTTAACAGAAACGGGGTATATTCACCACCACTTCCTATTTACAGGCCTGAGTATGCTTTCAGGAGCTTAATATTATTCACTTGGCTTTAAAATTTTGGTCATCATCTCTACTGCATGATGATATTAGAGATGTGAAGTTTTATATGTGTGGGGTTTTTTCCCACATTTTCACACAGAATACATCAAAACGCGATTGAGAAACGAAACTAACTCCATGCAGCAGTCCACGTCAGCCTTCAGGAAACAATGGAGGTAACTTCTACATTGCACATGCTTCGTTTTCAAGCACACAGATCTCTCAAAGTCCTGTCCTAGCTAGATCAAAAATGAACTCTGGCAGTAGGTTGCAAGCAAACTCTTACTCTGAGTCACTGTGAATTTGTTCAGCCATCGCATATTTAGCCATCACCCACTTTTTCTTGTGTGACAGGACTTTATGCCACAAAATGTTCTACCCTTGGCCTCCCTGAGTCTGAGTTAAGCCATGTGAAAGGACCTGACTCTTTTCAGACAAAAGAAGAAATGGGATAATCTACAGTGTAAACTGAGAGAAAGCTGAATACCGCCTTGTGCAGGTTTGAGCTCTTTCAAGTTTTAGATTTGCTATAAATTCTGTCACGTCACATATCATCTATTTCATCCTCTTTCCCAAACTTTTGCACCCTTTTTGAGGCTTGGGCTTGATTCCTGCAATCCTCCAGGAGAGGCAATCATCATGTTTCTCTTTCCTTTATTAGCATTTGTCTTAAAGCCACTAGCACGTCTAGTCCTCTCTCATTTTTTTCAGATTCCCAGATGTCTATATTTGGCTCCAGCAATCTGTGTTTCAGAGTGTTTGTCATGTGTCAAGTTAAGATTATAACTTGGACCATCTAGAACTGAAGAATTTGGATCCAGCATTCACATGGGAGGACAGGACACCGTTCTCCCGGGAGGAGAAAAGCCAGCTGACACATTCCCTGCCCCATCAATTGCCATGTTCCATACAAGCAGGACAGTAGAAAGACTCCATGCTGGGGTGGCAAAGAAAGGACATCCACCAGCTTCCCACTCTTATTTGACATTTCAGCCAATTCTGGCTTGGACACTCTGGGAAAAGATTTGAGCCTAGACAGATCTGGCAAATCTATTATACCCCATCAGCATTCTGCTGTCGGTATGAAATGCGGAGTGTAAGGCAAATCAGAAGAAGAATTGTTCACTAAGCAGAGTAGGACATTCATGAGTAGTCTTCATTGAAAATGGACTATGTAATGTGTCTAGGCATTCTCTCTGCTTTTGGTGGGTTTTAGCATCATTAAACGTAAGCCTCAGCACTAAAAGGCCACACTTGTGTTCTTTTAATATCTGGCAAATACCTTTTAACAAATATCTGGCATTTTATAAGAATCTAGATCCACTCGGCCTCATAAGACCCTCATGGATCATATCAGAAGATACAAAAGCACGCAGATACTTCTACCTGTATTACCTTCAATTTAGCGTGCACATGTTGTAGTAGTGTTCAAGACATGGTGAAGCACACTTGATTACAAACTGGCAACATAAAATCACACTGAAGGTCTGTGGTTTCCTATAGCACGTACTGGAGTGTGCACCATGCTGAAATACAGGCAAACCTACTTTTGTTTGAATTAACCTTAATTAGCCAGATTAAATCCAGGCAGATTAAGTTTATGCTACTCAACCATGAATCACATTACTTAACTATAGTGGCTCTTTATCAATGCTTCGCAAACTTGTGTGTCTATAAGCACATGTGTCTATAACACGTGTATGTATGCACATACATGTGTGTCCGCATGCATGTGTATACCTGACAGCTAGAATTCAAGGCACTTTGCCCCAAGGAAAAGTGCTGGAGTCTCTGTGTTGAATCAGTTACAGGCTGATCATCAGATTACAGGTGTGTTTTTAAAAGCATGGTTTGGTTTTATATTCACCTCAGCCTGGATTTCAGTTTTTATCTGTGGACTTCCTCCATAGAGGAATGAGATGGATGTAGAAAAAAAAAGATCGATTTAAAAATTGTTGCTTTGCCTACAGTATTCTTATAGCATTTGTGGACATTGATCAAATCTCAAGATTCCATTAAAAAAATGCCATCAATTTTTTATTTTTTCAGAAAAGGAAATAAATCTTTAAAGCAGATGATCGCTTAATTAATCACAGGAAAAAAGTGAGACTAATGCCTAGGAGTTTGGTGATTAAAAGAGAACAGAACGAAGGACTGTGTAGCTTCACATGGTGCTGGGCAATTTTTGCCCCAGTACAGACTGATAGCGATGGGGAATCTATGGGGCAGAACCTGACTCATGTCAGCTCATGTTTTCCCTAAATTAGCTGTCATCCTGTTGACTCCCACCTATCACTTCTGGCAAAGCCAGTGATGAGACAGTGTAGGAAAAACACTCAGCATTTACGTAGCGCCTAGCCAGCACATAGCCCAATCTGGAATAATAAAAGCAGCTACAACTGACCTTTGAAGCTGGTCTATGTTTTGCAGGGGTCTACCTTTGCAGTCATCTTGGTGGACTGCAATGAGAGTCACAAATGTGGCATCCTCCATCCCAACCATTGTCTCACAACTGGCCCAACCAAGTTTGCTTACTTACAAGACTAGTGCAATATAATCCAACGAGACTCACTGAAACAAATTGCTTTTCAGAAAGGTTCTTAAGGCATGCAGGTAAGTAAACTACAAAAAAAAAATCACTGTTGTGGGTGGTAGTAGTTGTCCTCAGCAGAAGAAGCCTGGTTTTACATAAAAAGATGAATCTGCTCTTCCTTCCCTATGTATGATCCTTTTGCTTCACCAGGAATGAAGCACTAATGCATAGCAGGACTTAACATTGCTGGTGCTGTAAATGAGACTGCTTTCTTAGCATCTTTTCTAGGATATGTTCATTAATTAAAGTTATCCTAAGGACAGGAAAAGTTCAGAATGATCTTCTTCTGACGAGAGATCTTCTTGAGCAGAAGGCATGGACACAACCACTAATAATATGCTCCTTAGGAACAGAAACCCTATAGGTCTCATATAGCCACTCAGCCTGGAAGTATATGTCACCCCATAATGCATTGCCCACTCTGGCATTATTTTTGTTTTTTCTTAAACCTTTGCTACTGTAGCCATGTTTTACAACTAGATCTCCATTTTCAGTTTAGAAAACCTTCCCAGCCCCTCAAGTATTGCAGCCCTACAGGATCAGAAATCAGTGTAATAGTTATATTAAATCATATTCTGAAGAAAATCTCATGATTCTGGGGAGGTCTTGCTCATGATGTCTGAAATGTGCAGTGGTCACTGTTACACTAAAAAAAAAACCAAACAAAAAACGGTTTTGCCCTTATTGCAGATGCAGGTCTTGAACTTTAATCAGCATAACCAACAAAATGACTCTGATGTGCCCCTACCCTGAGCCAAAAGTGACCATTCTCCATGTAGTTGTGGTGTTTGGCCTTTTGACTGTTTAGCTGACAAACTAAACGACCCACATTCCTAGTCAGGAGGAGGCTTGCCCCCATAGCAGTCCTGTGGGGCCAGTTTGCACTGCTCCACTGTCATCACCTGTCCCCGCGTCACAGCATCCCCAGCTGCGGGTTCCTCTGCAGAAGCAACGGGACATGCTGGTGCCACCTTCACTTCTCTCAGTCAGTAGGTGCTCCACCACCCTTTAGTCATCCCCATGGTTTTCCCTGTTGTGATCTGTTTCCAGCAGCAAGGACTAGAACTCTGTCTGGCAAAGGATGGAAACTACAGCAGGGTTTTCACCAGACAACTGTCAACTTATTTGCAGGCTGTGTATTAGTTAATATAATTAAGGCATTGATGCTGTAAATTAAATAGTATAGAAGACATTTTGCTGGCATAAGATCTGCACAGCGTTTTCCATACACTTGCTTATGAAGCATGAAAAATGAACAAAATGTACAAATTAGAAGTCAAGATGCTCAGAGACGCTGAAGGGCTTTACCAGTAGTATATTATTTCTGTTCTGAGGAACTTTCAGGACATTTCCATAATGGATAGTTATGAACTTTTCTTCCTTCCTTTCCTTTCCCCTTTTTTAAGTGATAGCTGCCAAATTTCATAAATCCTATAATGTTCTGTGCCGTAATTAGTTTGGAAGCCTGTAATTGTTTAAGTTTAAGCCAGCAGATAAAGGCTGCCAAACCACTTGAGCAGAAAAGTTGTATTAATGGCTTCATATTATCACTTGCTGATTTATTTAATCTCTTTCGATCAAATTGTGATTCTCAAACAAAACCAAGAAAAACCCGAGCAGTTGTTTTTCACTGTGAGGAGGAAATGGGCAGACTGGACACACACACACACACACAGACACACACAGACAAAAGGGCTTTTGTGGTGGAAAGGGTTCGTCAACAGTCCTGAAGGTCAGTCATGATTCAAAGGAAAATACGCTGTGGGAAGAGTTATATTCAGTAATAACAGCTACAATTATACAACATTTGGCTACAACCAAAAGATTTCCCCTTGTGTTCCTGCACTGTGGTATCCTGGGACATCTTTCTCACTGTTAAATGAGAAATAATACATTAGTTTTAGCTACTAGAAGTACATTAGTCTGCACAGTTTATGGTTTTATACTGTTAACACATCTCCCTTCATGTACAGCTTATTGCTGTACTTTGCTGGCTGGAGTAGCAGGAGTTGAGCACTGAGTGTGAGAAAAGATGGGAAGTGCATTGACAAAAGAGTATGTGTCTTCGTTGGCGTTAGTTATAAGGGTTAGAGCAAAGGTCCTTTTAAAAAACAACATAGAGAAAATATTGCAGGGTTCATGCGTTATTAATGGCCGATATGTTGGTGTGCACCATTGCTATAATGCTGCCATTCAGATATTCTGTCACCCCGTTGCATAAGGTACTTTTACAATGAGCGTAAACAGAGGACAGCTCAGAACCTTGATATCTATCTAGCTGCTATTATTTCGTCTCCGAGGACCCAATATCACATGCTATACACAAACTCAGCTCAAAAGTCATTTTACTAGTTTTAGAGCAAATGCACTCGGTTTTATAACCAATATTACAGTTTGGTCTTACACCTTGTACCATAGCTCCCCGAATGAAAGTTTTTTGGTAGCAGCGCAACTTAAGCACATGTTTAAACTTAAAAAAATATGGGAGTAATCTCATTGGTATTAGATTTCTTTCTGTGCTTGAATTCAGCACATTCTTGATGGATCAAGACCTGTGTAAGAAGAAAGTTATAGTGAACGTTTGACTTCTATAATTCACAAGGAGATGGTGCTGCCATTATTTCAGACAGCAACAATTATACTCTGGACTCACTTTTTGGTTAATAACACTTATTGAAGGAAACGCAGTCCTGGATTTGCCACCAAAGCTAAAGGAGCATTTCATTTTTATGACAACTCATCAGGTTTTAACACTTGTTTTTATTCTGTGTCAGAATGAAAGCAAAATCTTTCTAAAATTTTCATATGAAGAGAATTGTGTTGAAGTTGACCTTTTCAACAGGAGTTTGGATATGGGAGAATGACTCTTCTAAAATTTTAGCCATTAAAATTCTGCAAAATATTTTGGCATTTACTAAAACAAAGATGTTCTGCCTAGCTCTTTTTCTTCCACAGCAAATTGGCTGTCTAAAATTTAGAAGAGCAAAGGTACCACCTGCTACATACCATTTCTAGGATCGCCAACTTAACAACATACATAACCATAGGCTTTTAAATTAGATTAATTTTAATGCTTAAATGCTTTATGGGTATGATTTTCTGATTCAGAGGCAAAATCGACAGATTAAATTTATTGTGATTGTTAGGGTTTGTGTTTCAAATTGAAAAAAATATTGTGATTTTTGAGGGTTTGTGTTTTAAATTGAACCATCACTCTGAACCTGGCAAACACTGGCAAATTTGGAAAGAAACACATTCCATGAAACAATTCTTTTCTGATGGTTATTTATTTCATAAAATAAATATTCAGACGTTGCGTAAAAATAGTAGTAGTATATGTTAGATACTAACCATTAGTAACAGTTTATTATAATCATCATATATATAAGCTTTAATAGATATATTCAATAGAAAAAAAGGAGACAAACATGAAAGGCACTTGCATGTGTAAACGAGTTATAAGTTCAGCTTGAAAATGAAATTTTAAAAAGCTCTTTCTTTACATTGGGGAAATTGAATTTTTTATAAAAACTGAAGGGCAAAAGAGGTATTATTGATGGTTTAGACTTTCTTTCAGTCATTGATTTTCCATTGAAAAATGTTTTCACCAATAATTTTTCTCTTTCCTCTACCCATCTGACATTTAGAATTAGTACATCACTGTTTTGATAACATGTGATTTCCTCTTCTAAATTCCCAAAATACATCTCTTCCGCTATGGAAAACACTTTGACATCAACATCTTTAGCACAGTTCATTATTGTACCTCTTGATAGGTAGAAGTATAAATGTATATTATTTTAGTGACTCAAGAATTCTACATTGTTAAAGTCCTACCAAAGGTGTGTTTTGAAGACTCATACACAGACCTTGTACAATGCCTTCTACCTGAGAAGAATCTTATCCTTTATAAAAAAAGCTACTTAATGTTGGATTTCATACATACAATCAGACAGAGCTTGGCAAACTATACCATATTGCTGATAGAAAGCAAAGTATTAAGTACACATTACCCACTTAATTGCTTGCATGATATAGATGCAATAGAGAAGCAATTTAGTTAGCTGGTATAAAAAGTGAAAAAAGGACAGATGCAATATAACAGAACATGAGGAGATTTTGGTAGACTCCGTAAATACTTTTGATGGTGTCTAATCATAAAGAGATAGTAATCTGCTGAGGGACAAGGATCGGGTCATTGCATCCTTCAGCGCACAGAAGAGAAGGATAGGCTACAAGAGGGAGAGACGCTCCAAATAAAATCACAGGCAGTGAGCTACATATTTCTCAGAGAAGAGACTGGAAAGATGCATAAGTTCAGCCAAGATACTTGCAAAGCATTAAAAGTAAGGATGAAGGTCTGTATACTGTACCAGGTCAGCAGCACCCAGGCACTACACATCTACAAAGGCAAAGCTTCTGCACGTACAGCGCATTGTGGACCTCAGGTCAGGACTGCCATAAACACTCGGCCAAAAGAAGAGCTATACAGTTGATGAAGAAGTCTTTCATTTTGCCTTGCATTGCAAAATTACTTCTGCTTTGCTATGGCACCAGCAGGCAGAAGGTAGCCCATTGCTCAGCCTAGATTCCCCACTAAAGAAACAGACTGTTAAAATGGATACAAAGCCAAGACCATCTCCAAGCATCAGCTCTGATGTGAGTGTCTGTTGATTTCTTTATGATTTAATGACATGCACTGAGGCTTGTCTGATATTTTGTGGTTCTTCATTCAAAGAAAATTTTTCATTAGAAAGACTAAATGAATTAGACAGCATGTGCAAACAAAACTACTCCATTTGTGATTACGTCTAGGTGAGACTTTGTTATCCTACTTGAACAATTAAAGCGTCTCCATATGATGCTCCTCTTAGCATTGATTTTTTTAGCACATTTTGTACTGAGCAATTTGAAGAAAACAAATTAAAGCAGAGGATTTTTCAGAAAGCCTCACAGAATCACAGAATCACAGAATATTAAGAGTTGGAAGGGACCTCTAGAGATCATTTTTTTCCTTACCAAACTCATGTGGATCCGTGTGAGGTATTCAAAGAAAGAGTGTTGGGGGAAGCAAAAAAGAGAGAGCATCATCTAAATTCTAGGAAAAAATTAATTACTAAAAACTTAAAGCCGCAGGGGAGACATATGCCTGTAATCAAATTCTGGGAAACAAGCCCCTGCACACTCTTGCATTTCAACTTCCAACTCACTACTATTTCACATTCATTTGGTGATGAAGTGTGAGTCTTATAAAACAAACAAACAAACAAAAACCAGTTGCAAAATTTCTACTTTTCCATGGAGCTGAAAAACCCCCCTGAGTTCAAAACAGTGAGTTGCCTTCCCAGCTATTGAGAAATGAGGTAATGGCTTTGCGATTTCATTTCTTTGGCTGGAGCAAAGAATAGAAGCTGGGAAAAGAGAGCCTCAAAAAGTGTGCTCTTTATCCCCTCCCCGTTGGCTGCCTTCTGCAGCTTTCAGCCCCAGGAATGCAAGGGATGATGTAGTGCAGCCGGTATGTACGGAAGCAGTTGCAAACCCATTGTACTTAATGAGACTTGGAAACCAGTCAGGACCAGGGCACCTCTTCTTATGATGCTTTTCATCAAGCCCACAAAGAGAGACAGTGGAGAGGCGTGAAATGTTGCATACTTTTCGTAAATATTTAGGGCAGGATTTTTTAAAACTAGCCGGCTGACTTCCAAACATCCTCAGCTCCCTGGAAGCTCTTGCTGAAGATCCCGTTGCCTTCAAGGATCATCTGTGTCCTGTTTCAGATCTCAGCCTCAGGGACAGTGTTACTGCAACACTGGACAAGCAAGCAAGCAGTCAAAAAGGAGGAGATGCAGATCAAAACTCCTTTCCATACAGAGGGATAGTCAGTGGAAGAGTGTGCTATTTTGAAGGGTTTGGATTTTATTTTCCGTTTTACACCCAGCTCTCTATGCTTGTCAGTTCTACAAACATTTTAATATTCCTGACTTCACAGTTCTTCACAGTGTAAACTCTAATGCTACCAACAAACTATTTAGCCTTACACCAAAATCCTCTAATCTGGAGAAAAATGGGTCAGGGGCTTTGTGTCCAGCCTTTGCAAAAGTGTGAAGTGGCCTGAGCTAAGCCCAAGGTGAAACAGACTTAGCGCAGGTATATGAAAAGTACGTAAACTGTCCACAGGGTGGTCAGTCAGCATTGTCCAAGACCATATCTCCAAGATCCCCCAAAGAGATAATTCAGGCCTCAGGTGTCCTGTGTTTCATTTACTTAAGGACACATTCATACCACTGAGTATGTGGAGGAGTTTGTAAATATATGCATCTATAATTTATGAAGCCACCTACTTAAGATTCTTGTCATTTATCAAGATGCTTCTGAGACTTGATTCCTTATTTTGTAGACCAAATGTTAACATTTGATTGAATTTATTAACTCGATTAAACGAGAAGTGTTCCACATTAGAAAGCATAATGTCGGAATTAATCCCCAAAAATGTGGTGATGCTTTAACTAATATCTCATGACCTCTTGATACCTTCCGACACTGTCCCAATGAGCTCAGTATAAATAATCAGATCAGAGGTTTCCCAGGAAGCTCTCTCTAGAGGATACCAGATGTCCCCTCAGAAGGGATGTGTCCTGGTTTGAGGTAAAACAGGACCAAGACCTGCCGGTCTCCTGGCCAGGGGAACTGCAGAATGCACTCCCTGCCTTCTCCCAGCCCTCCAGCTCTCCCTCCATCCGTCACAGTCATTCCTTAGCAGAACAAGGCACCAAGCCTAGCTGTGGTGCCCTTCAGAAAAAGACACTCTTTGCTGACCTTGATCCCAGATAGAAGGAGGATGTGGACACCGGAAGACTGAGCAGGATGGTAGATGGTCACAATAAGAACAAGTACCTGGGGACAGAAATCCAAACACACACCCACAAAGAATCCAGTCAAGGCAGTACAACCCATCAGTGACAGCTCACCACCATACTGTCTGCTCTGCCTCTCACCTAGCAACTGGAAGTCAGTGAGAAGCAGGGCATTTGTCACCAAGCTGATCGAACCTTCTCCCAGCCCAAGATCTCCTTGCAGGTAGGCTATTCCAATTCCAAAGCAACAGGAAACAAACTCATTAAAGACAAAGCATGCAGCAGATTTTCTCATAACCATTGCAATTTGCTATCTGGTAAGACACCGGAGGCAATTTTTGCTCTGCGAGAAGAAAGAATCATTAACCTGTTCCCAGACTAGCACAAAAATCCTGAGCACTCGCATCAGGCAGTGCTAAATGTCTGGACACCATGTTGTTAGAACAACAAACTGATCCCCCCCATCAGTCTTTGAATGACATATGACAATGTTCATAGATTCTGCCAAAAATAGGAAAGCAGAGAATTTGAGGGATCTTTCCTCTGTGCCTAGAAAAGAAGATGGAACATGCAGACCCACCTTGACTTTAACCTTTATATAATCTCAACCGAACTAAAGGCAGCAGTTATAAAGACCACAGAGAATGGGACACATCCAGAACAGAGCTCCACAAGTATCCAAGCCAATCTCATCCCAAACATCCTGATTCCCACTTTGCATGATAAATCCCAGGAATTCCTCTGTCCAGGCACTGAAAGACCTTTGGTGAAAAGAGGCATCCCCACTATCCTTAGGACAGATCCTGTCTCAGCTTCCTGAGCTATTCAGATATTGTGTTGGTTCCTGGATGGCTGAACAGGCCACAGCTGCCAGGCGTGTGTGATTCCACAAGTACAACACACTCCTCAGCCCAAACATGTAAACCACCCTGAAAAGAACAATAAAATAGAGAAATGCTGTGGGAAGGATTTCTTTATATAATGTTAAGGACTCACAGAGATCTAGCTATATTCTAAATTTTTTCACCGTTCTGTTATTCCCTAGACATTTGCTATCAGCTGCTGTTGGAGCCAGAATATTGAATTAGAATGATTGTAATTTCATTCTTAAATTCTTATGGAATATGCCACCATGAAAAAAGCATTCTTTAACTCATAGTTTGAAATTGTTGTTAATACCAGGTTTGCCATTTCTCAGAGAAAGACTTTGTATGCATCTTTGATGCCTCACTCCACTCAGGATGAAAGGAAAAAATTCATATTCTGCCACACTTTCTAACAGTAATGATAGTCAGAAGACTGTATATATATACTCTTGTATATATATTTTTACATGCATGTATGATATATATACTATATACATAAATCAGTATTCTTATGATGATTTCCATATTTTATCTCACATAAACCCTCTGCACGACAGAGCTTTTTATGAAAGTCCTGAAAGACTACTCTCTCCTCATGCACTGTTCCTACTCAGCCAGAAGGAACCACGTCTACACACTATTGTCCTTCATTACGAAGAAAAGAAAAAAATTAATAACTAATAATTTCCCAGAGCATTCTATAGGGTCTTCCCCACTGTCAGTGTGGCTGACTCTGAGGTGTTGGGGAGCCACTGTGCTGTTGCAGTATGAGTCCCAAACACAGCTGATGTCTTAACTGACTTGGACATGAGAAACACCCAAGCAGCTCCCATCAGCTTTTAGTGTGTGCGTCCCTGGGTAGTTTGGGCCTAGCATCCAGGATAGCACTTGACCCTATTAGACAATATTTGCATGATAGATACTTAGGATGCTTAAAGCATCTTTCCATTGTCCTGTCTATGTTCTGACTAGAGCTTTTGACGGAATCATCTCTTTTGTTGAAGAATGCTCTCAAAATTGCAGAAATGAAATAAATCCTTCTAACACAATCTACTAAATCTCTCACCTTGCTTTCTTATTAAGCCTTCTTTTTTCTAGTCACCAGCCTTCTTTTTTCTAGTCACCAGCAGTGACTAAAAGTCTCATTGAGTTTTTACCTTTCCCCTGTTTTCTTTGAGAACTATTTACTGGCTTTCAGCCCCAGTGAAAAGAAACTCCCATTTAACAAATGCACCACATTCTATAGTCCAATCAATAACAACCCTCTTTACTGATCATTTGGCTTAATTCAGAAGAAAAGATGTCATGCTTCACATAAATCACTTTTTTTACTCAAAAGAATCCCTTATTGAATAAACTGTAGTGTCATTTCAGTCAACAGAAATAGAGCACAAAGATCCTAGGCACCCCTTGGTAGTTTGCATTATTTATCCACCTGTAAAGTGATGTGATTCTCATGCAAATGAAATACAGTTTTAACTTACATTTTCTCTTCTAATAGAAAATAACTACAGAAGGCTAGAAATGTCCCTATTTATGTAAGTGGACTTTCAATTACTGTAATCCGACAAGCACTGTACATGTATATATATGCCTATGTTCATTCACAGTTCCAGCAAAATTGAACCCATTAGGCAATGCTTCACTTTGTTCTTGTTGGCACTGCCATTCAGGTGCTTTGATTAAACAAGCAGATCGCGTCCTTTTAGAATGACAATTCAAAACTGTTCGCTCTCGGCTTTTAGTTTGGATCCAGGTTGGAAATATGACACATTGCAAAATCACACTGAGCCGGCTTTATGGCATAATGTAATAGATGATTCACCAATACTTTTGCTTGTGCCAGACTGAGACAACAGACCTTAAATCAGCAATCAGTGTCACATTTATAACTGTGCGGTCTATCTTAAAAAAAAACCAAAACCCAGAAACAAAACAAAAAGTCTCTACAGGACTTTTTTTTCAGTTATGGAGATACAGAAGTACCATGATACTGACACTAACGTGGAAACCTTCATTTCCATATTTATGTAAATTATCTACTGTAGCTTCAGGAATGTAAACATATGAAGTTTTCAAACTGCTCCCAAATGCAGTTTGAAATATGAACAAAAGGAATAAAATCCTACCATACTTAATTTTTAGGGATCAGAGGAAAAGGTATGTTTCGCATGATGACTATAACTGCTTAGCTCTAAGCTGCATAAGCATTCCGGGCACTGGGTGTATCTCATTTTAAGCAACTGTGTGTTTGAGTTTGCCAGTAATATGTTCTGAATTCTTCTACAGCTACTGGAAGCGTGTGTGTGTGTGCGCGCGCGCGCGCACGCGTATGTGTGTGCTGTCATAACCTATCTGCCCAAGCATGGACTGTCTTGAAAGATTAAGTGCACCTATTTTGAACTGGAGGCTGCATGCCATAATTTTTAGCTAACCCGTTTCCTTCTTAGTGAAAACAGAAATAAAAATATATTGTGCACACTTCATTGCTAGAACCTTTGACCTCAGCTGCCTGTCTAGCTGAGACTGTGATGAATGCTTTGTGTCTCTTCATTTTTAATTGCTCATAAATTGTTATCCCATGAAACACAAAACTAGCCTTGTCCTCATTTTAGTAGGGGTTGGAGGTCAGCCTAACAGTAATACAATTAAGGAGTGTCTTTGTGTGGGGGTGTGGGAGTGAGGAGGGCAGGAGGGTTACAGAAGGTTGTGGTAGTGAAAGATGTATTCCTTTGCAAGGAAATACAAAGCAAATTCCACACTTTCAAACAAAAGTCTTTAATGTTTGACAGTGTTGAGAAAAGCTCCTGGGAGGACATTTAGAAGGGCAATAAAGTAGACATCATTTTCCATATCTGTGTAATCTTTCTTAAACATACATGTACACGTGGTTGTATGTGATAGCACTGATCTTCTCTTTGCAATGGCAGACTTAATCCTATGGGTCAAATTTTACCCAGGCATGCACGTTCTGACTTGCTGATTTCAGAAGAGATGATAGCCTACCTTTGACTCCTCCATAAAATAATCTAAACCACATCTGTGAAGACAGCACTGCAGAGTTACTTTCTGCTGGTTAATCTTTACTCAGTTGTCACGCACTTCCTTCCTGTTCTTGAAAAGCTGGACTACTCTTAATTCAAATAATATACAGTATGCCAAGCCACAATGATATCTTTCACCTTCAAAATGTCTGGTAATAAATAACAATAAAATATTAGCTCAGTGACATCAGGGAGCTTAGCATGCCCAGATATAAACCTCTTTTGATTTTGGTTGAATAAATACGCAAATAAAGCAAGCTTGCTGAATTTGCTTTTACCTCACACCATACATAATTCTGTTTAACAAAAAACATTATTGGGCTTTCAGTAATGGAGCATCTCTTCAGATTCCTACAGACCAAGCCACCCGTGTAATAGTGGGCTCTTGTTGTGGTTAACTTAGGCAATTTGTTCCAAAAGCCGTAATGATCCTTGCTCTCTGATTTAGCTCTAACAAGACGCGGCATCTGCAGCAAAGCCACCAAGATCTCTGAAACCCTACTGTCATGGAGCCTGGAACCAGTCTTCTCTAGCCCATTGCATACACCAGTTTTAACACCTGTTTAAAAAATACTGATAGCTGTAAGGAAAACATGTATTTAGCACCCGCTGTTGAATTCATGCTGAAAGACAGACAATTCCACCACTTAGTCATAGCACAATGGATGCTATTACCTCATACAGATTCCAGCCGTCCAGATAGCAGACAGGAAAGTTCCTGTCCCAGTGACACACTACTGAATCCAGCAGCCCGAGAGTCTGTACCTTCTCACCTGCATGCTTACCAGTGATTTCTTACCACGCTTCCACAGAAAGTCCTACAGTTTCATCAGATACTGCATAGAAAGAGATGCAGCAAGTTACTAACGGAGGCTAGTAGGGTCCCAAGATAAAAATTTGAACTGGATTTTCAGAGTACTCAGAAGCTTTCCTTCAGATCCATGTCTGGTTTATTTTTTTCTAAACTGAAATGTATTATTAGTCAATTACTAACATTTTATCATTTTACTTCATAGAATATTAATTACTTTCCCGTGAACACTAATGAAGTACTACTAGGAAAGAGAACAGAAACTATTGCAGAATATTGTTCTCCCTCTGATGAAGGATTCCTGCTTGCTTTAGCTGTGTTAGTAGTTGAAATTGCATAAGTTTGCTAATGGTCCCACTAAGACTGAATTATATTTCAGGCTTTCTGTAAACTGAATTCTTGCCTTATCTTTAGCAGATAAAAAGCATATTAGCATTTTCAGGATTTGGGATGGAAAAAAAAAATATTTCTCTGATATATACGGTTTATCAAATTATACCACAATTTTTATCATGACTTCTGCAAGATTCACTGTTTTACTTAAAAAATTCACTCCTTAAGGCTGGTGATTCTATGGGATTTCCAGCTTCTTTCCTCAAAAAGTAAAACCCTCATACCATCCCTCTGTACCTAATCTTAGTTGTGAATTAAAAACCAAAGTTCCACCTAAATCATAGGTAACAATCTGGATTGCCTGCACCTCAGTGTTACTCGAAGTCTTCAGTGATAAAAGCTGCTGTGTTCTTCCGCAGTCTGGGGAAAGCTCCCAAGCTATCTATAGTTGAAGTCACATACTCGGAAACACTCTCTTCATGCAGAGTGGGAACCTCCTCTAAGAAGGAGGAAATTTAGATCCAGACATTGAGTAACCTGCCTTGTCTCTGCTGGAACTGGAAAGTCTAGTTGTGGTTTAACATACAAGTTGCTCTTGGGTCTCTCTTCTGGTATAATCTAGTGGTTGAAACATCCAAAGAAGGAAAAATTGAGTGCTAGATCCCCTTGCCTCAAGGGGTATGAATTAAAAGTCCATAAAAATGTCTCCAACATCAGGCCAGGCTATGCTACGTGTACACCTCTCTTCCTGGAAGTGAGACAAATACAAAGAAGCCTGAGAATCCTCTAGGTTAGGACTTCTGCTGAGGAAAGGTAGTCCTGGGGGTGCCAGTGTTGACATGATGATGGTGTAATGTTAAACCTATACTTTTTCAAGGGGCCAAGGTCTGGAACTCTAGCTACACACCATCCCAAGCAGAAGTCGGGATCCTACTTTCCTGCTTTCTCTTCAAGGCCTGTACTTTGTAAAGGCCTCACTTCAACTGTTGGCATCTTTCCTGCTTGATGTCCTAACATCTGGCCCATGGACACTTGGCCGCTCTCACCTCCTGAGCAAGTCACATCTGTGCATTGTTGCCGGTGCCTCCATTGCTTGTAAGAGCACCTTGCTCCATGAGATGCTACCTGTATGAGAGGCTGGACAACTCGCACCTCAAACTGAGAGAGGCACTGTGTTGGTTTCCTCCACATACAGTGGTGTTGTCAAGACTGACCTCTCAGGATCTTCGGAAATGCCCACCCCTCCTCATTCTTTATGTGTGCAACATAGGTAATTTCAGAAGTTCACTAAAGACTTCCTATCTAAACTTAAGGTATATCTTTGTCCCAGATGTTTTGGTCAGACAAAAGGTGAAGCTCAACTTGAACATTCTGGTAGGTCTTAACATTTACACAACCCTTCTACAAACTTAATTGGAAAAAGGCTAGTATTAGCCAGATAAAGAATCCAGGGTGTACGTTTCTGATATTTTCTCAGTTAAAATTTATCACAGCACAAATGACATCACAGTGTTCTTGTCGAATCTCAGCATTGCATCACAGCATTCTCATTGAAAATATCAGATTAGTTACTTTTCTCTTAATAAAGTTTGTTATTTCATTCTACTGATGGAGAAGGTTTCTTTCAATATTGTGTACAAAATCTCTCTTAAGACTCAGTAGGGACAGATCAGGCGGGTGCTGCTGCCAACATCGAGCCAGCCGCTCAGCTGGAATTCCAGCCAGCTGGATTGCCAGCAATGGGCAATCTGAGTCATAAGAATTTGGTGGGTTCTCCTGCCCAATTTTTCTTAGAAAAATGGTGATTTTTAATAAGTTTGGAAGTAAAGATACTGTTTCCATACCTTGTCATGTGTTCGGTTCCATTGAATTTCAGAAAGGAGTCTGAATCCTTGCTAAGTTTGTATTGGATAAAGAAAGGCTATATGGTATTTTGAAGCAGACTGTGAGGAGTGACAAGGACTTAAAACCAGGTTGAAAGTTAGCTGTCTCCTAAAGAAGATGTGGTCTGTGGCTGGTTTTCCAGATGCTGCTGATAAAGAGACTGTCACCTTTTTTGCCCTTTGAGTCCCTTACGAGGGGAGGGTATCAAGCCCAGCAGCAAAGGCCAGCATGACGGGATGACTGTTGATGGCAAACCTCCATCAGGTGTGTTAGAGAGAAGGAGGGCTACATTCTGGTTCTCTCTCAAGTAGAACAGATTGCAGAGGAATGAAGGCCAGTCCTGGATGAGTTGTTGAAAGATAGTTCCCAGATACGTTACTTAATAAAGCAGTGGCTTGTCCAAACTATATTCCTGATGTGTCTGTTCCTTTGATGCTAGGGACATCCAACACTTTTTTTTTTGCAAAACACCACTCTTTAGAGAAAACAGGTGTCACTTTAAGTGAGCCTAGAATTGCACGTTGTAATTAACTTCCTTTTTAAATATGTTTGAGTCTCTCATTTGCAAAAGCTATGCCTGAGAAATAATGCACCACGCTCTTTTAAAACAACTTAGTATACATTATTTACTACAAAGGTCTTGAGTTTATGAGCTATTTTTCTTTAGGGCCATGGACTTTAAACACTGTGTTTCTCAAAGCAAAGGAGACAATGAACTTGAGACTTCGAGTAGCCAGTGTTAGGGCAAAGCTAATGATTCTGCAAACACCTTCTCCAGCATGTGGCAACTTCTGAAGAGAACCATCCTTGACCACAGTCGCCCTCTTTGAGGTGGCAAAACAGCTCTTGCAGAACAGGGAACTCGTAAATGAGGGAAGAGGTCGTGTTCGGAAAGCAGGGTGTGTTTGGTAAGATGACCATTTTACAGTCCTAGTGCCAGAGGGCAAGACTAGACAGGCTTTCCAGGGCACTAGGCTCCACTTTGTGACAGGAGCATGTTGCCACCTTGTACTTTCTTGCCAGCCTCACGATGAGAACCAGGAGAGCAGTGAAAGCTGTTAAATGTACCTCATAATGCAGCCATACCTTTGGCCTTAGCTCCAGCAAGCCCAGATGGGAAATAAGGGGCATTTAGAAACACAGCACTTCCCACAAACTAGAGAGTGATGTAAAACATACTTACCTACTCATAATTTTGTTTCTCTGAAGTGGATACTGGGCCCTCTGTGGCCCATTAGAGCTGGATTATTCTTCCGCTCTAAACAAAGAAGCTTTTTTTTTTTTTTTGCTAGCTTCTCAAACTAGTGCTAACTGCCCAAATTGGGAAGACAAACTACAAATCCTGATGAATAAACATTCCGCAAGATTAGCCATCTCCAAGCAGAAGATGTTCATTTTATCTATTTAATTTATCAAACAAAAAATGGAAATGAAGATGGTAAGGCAAGATACCAAAATGAAGGATTCGCAGGATTTCTCCCTTAGCTCTCAGCAGGAGTGCTTTCTGAGGGACAAAAGGACGATTAGAGACATGATGCAAATGAGACAGTGTTCTGGGTGGGGTCTCTCCACAGCCACTTTAGAAAAAGGAAAATTCCAAGCAGGTAAATACATTTTAGCTTGCTCTCTTGGGGTTGTCTGGTGCTCAGCGATGCATCACAGGTGGGACATATCAAACAGTAAAACAAACCTCCACAAGCATAAGAGACATTTAAGTTATCAGGAAAATTGAACCCAGAGGAAAGAAAACCTTTATTTGAGAGTGGCTGTGTGTTTTATTGTGTTGGGTTGCGGTTTTTTTTCTTTACTGCCTTCCCACAGCATAGGAAGAAAGCTGCTTTTTTTTTAAATGAACAAATAAGTCCTCTAAATACTGCAGAATTTTGTACCTACAGGTCATGGTTGGTTTAAACAGTACATATGGGAAAGCATAAAAGTATAGGTACACACACAAAAAAAGAAGCACTGACCTGGTGTAGCCTTTTCCTTGGCAGCTGCCCAGAAGAATGCTGGCCTTAAATAAACAACCCTAGGAATGGGATGGACTAGCAAACTTTTGAATTTATACATCAGGAAATAGCAGATGTGGCTCTTTGCCACCCCTTCTTAAAGTTGCCCACATAATCCTAAAATTATATCCGATGTTCTTCAATGATTAATATTTGCATAAACAGAATTTTTAAGTTCCAACCACATCTCAAGTGCTAATGTGTATAAATGACTGATCTTCTGGAAGGAGTCAGAGCACAGGAAAGGAAAGTGTTTGGTTCAGACGAAAATTTAAGCATGCTAATACAAACTGAGGATCAGTCAGAGAAGATGCACGCTGTTATTGGAGGTGGAGAGCGGCCTCCCTGTATTAGCTCCCTTAAAGTGCAGTAAATAAAGTAATAATTCATTGTAGAGTGGTAAAAAAAGGATCTGAATAATAGACAGTTTTATGAAAACATTTACAAAGAAGTTGTTCTGTGCAGTCTAAAGCAGCCTGGTTTCCAATGGAGCCTTGCTCTCTGTCACCATCCCTCTAGTATCTTCCCCTGCAGAGTCCTCTTTCTGCACACATCCATTCTGGCAACACTATAAGGCAAGGGAAAGCCTACACTAGGACCAGTTTGGACCTAGCTGAATATCTAACTGGCTAACCACACAACTGTGCTAACAGACACTGCCTGCCTGTCCTTCAGAAAGTGTCAAATGTGGGTCTCTCATCCAGATCCTTTCTGTAAAACTTGTGAGAATTTGTTTATTCTTGTCTCCTCTTCTTAAATAGACTTCTAACAATTTTAACAAATTTAATCAGAAATAGATCACAGATTCAGATACACTTGGAGAAAATCGAATATAGGAAGTTCCATCTGAACATGAGGAGGAACTTCTTTACTTTGAGGATGCCAGAGCACTGGAACAGGCTGCCCAGAGAGGTGGTGGAGTCCCTGACTCTGGAGACATTCCAAACCCACCTGGACGCCATCCTGCGCAACCTGCTGTAGGTGAACCTGCTCTGGCTGGGGGCTTGGACCAGATGATCTCCAGAGGTCCCTTCCAACCCTTACCATTCTGTGATTCTGTGAAAATCACAAGACAATCAGACTAACAAAGTAAATGCACAAAGTTTAATAAATGAGGAAAAAAACACAGCTAAGTGTTGAATCATATACAAAAACTTTTTGAGACATGACTTCAAAGGACTTGCAAAAATGGTAGGCCATGCAGAAAAAGACTGCAACGGACTAATTTTGCTGCAAAACCTGTATTAATAAGACTCGGATACCAGGATTAAGATCCAGTTGAGTACCTACTTGACATGTAGCTCTATTACATCCTTACCCATGACATAAAACCCATGATTGACATTTTTAAGGCATCATTAACAAAATTTTAAAAACTCAGTGAAACCCCATGAAAGACATGCCTCACTTGCATGAAGTCCTCTAACTGTCCTGCATATTCATGCTGTAGAAGGCAGAAACCACTCTCATTTTCAAAGAAAGTTAAAATGACCAGGAAGTTCAAGGAAATCTAGAAATAAACACACCCATTGATTCAGGACTATTAAATATTCTGAGTGACTACAAAACATCATCTGAAAGATTAGTAGTTACTTCAAGTGCATGGTCAGGAAGCCAGCTGACAATTCTCTGGGCAATCCACTTCACCTGGTCACAGGTTATACAGCAGTTCTCAGAGCTCAGTTCATAATCTGTGGGGACGATAACAAGAACTTCCAGAGAGCAAGTCGTTCCATCCCTAAGATTTCCTCTAGCATTGAATTCATTATCCAGAGATGCTTAACCGTTTTCATTGGCTGCACAGGGATCTTAGACACTAATTTGCACCACCTCCTAACCTCCAGATGACTGTAGCAAAATGAGCTCTAATAGTAATAAATAACTTGTCCTTCTACAAAAATGCAGACAATTGTATTAATCTGATTTATATTTTGAGATCATAATAGCAGAAACTATCCCAAGGCCTGAGAAAGAACTGGCCACTCATTATTTATTTACTAACATTCACCATTCCAAAAACAATTTACCTTTTCTTCATACCAGATTCTCATTGCAAACTTTCACTTCCAGTTTGTCAATCAAATGAATGGCAATTAAATGCAGAGGCAAAATATCGGAGTAGATAACACTACCCTTTTCAGTGCTGGGAAGCTGAAGACATTTTTAGCTTTTGATGTCATTTATGAGGTTACCTTCAATGGATGGAGCCTTTTTATTTAAATTCCTCTAGGTGTCCCAAACACAGAGGTATGCTTCTACCATTTCAACACTTGTTTGCTTGATATAAGGGCAAACAGTCAAGGAATTCCCAAGGAGAACAAGAGACAAACAAAACCACAGGTTGTAAAATGCCTCCTTGGGACTAAAAATGGTTGCAGTGTTTGGCAGAGTGGTCAGGTACTTGAGCTCTTTACAAGTAGCTGGCAAAATTGCAGAATAACAGCAGCTGAAAGGTCTGCTCAGCACGTACAGAGATCACTTCTATGATGAGCCATCAGCAAGTGATCTTGCTGCCTCCTGGATGTTGGTGTGAAGCCAAAAGGGTTTTAATCAAAACTAGAAATAGGCCTGCAATAGTGCAAAGCACCCAAGGCGCTTCTAACAAAGTCAGCAAATTGGCATGGAGCTCTTTCGTTACAGGATGCTGCAGTTCTGAGATGAAATGTCTGTGTAGGTAAAAGGCCTCTGCACTGCAAGAATGGTAAAAACTTCTTTTCCCATCAAGGGGATTAAAGATACACTGTGTGTGCAAGTGAATTGACTTGTACTCAGGAAAGTGACCACTTCTGGCAAGATGCAGCTGCATCCTTCTGTCCAAAACTATACAGATACAGATACAGATACAGATACAGATACAGATACAGATACAGATACAGATACAGATACAGATAGAGAGGAGAGGAGAGGAGAGGAGAGGAGAGAATTAAGGCACCTTATAACAAAGAATTTGTGAGTAGATATGTCCTCCCAGCAGAGGCAAAGTAAGCGTTGCAGTTAGATGTTACGCCTTTTTTATTATTATTATTTGTTTGAATAATGAATTACTCTCAGTCACTTACCAAAAACCTTTTTGGTAGCGTGTTGTTTCCGTACTGGCAAGACAGCCTGTGTGCGATTTACTGAAAATGAGATCTGTCTGTCTCTGAAAGACAGCCCCTCATTTGCTTAGGCTGTCCTGCGCCCCAGTTGTAAAGTTTGTGTCGTTGCTACATCTGCAACCTTGCTGCTGCCCCAGCCTGAGAGCTGCTCCTTCATGAGACAGGGAATACCATTTAAAAAAAAAAAAAAAAAGAAAAAAAGAAGCATATTTATAGAAGCAAGGCTGACAAGAGGGGGGAGAGTGGAGAACAGGGCATGAGCACTCATGCTTGAAACCCCTTGCTTGTGCAATAATGAGCTTGAAAGCCTTGCTGAAGTGGTTTTACAGCTGTGCAACAAAATGGTGCACTCTCCTCCCTTAATGCTGACATTTTAATGTAGGATCACAGCTATTCAGATTGTCCATTGGAGCTGGCAGGCTGATGGTGTGAGCAACTACGCACTCTCATCAATGTCGCTTGGATGAAAGCTGCTGTCAGGCTCAATAAAATGGCAGGCTAGGCCAATCTGGCACACATGAAAGGAAACTGGAAGAAAGGCTTAATTGCACCTCCAGCAGATTCCAGTTATGCTGCTGGTCTGTTAACAACACGCAGCCTGGCACGCCAGTCCAGTCCGCTGTGCTGTGATGGTAAGAAAAACTCCTCCAAGGTATGGCACAAAGGCAGTCTGGGTTAGGCCACGCCAACCAAAGCCAAAGAGAGCACAAGTCTACCTTCCCAAACAGGTTAGCAGCAGCCACCGCATCCGGCGAAAAACTAACAGGAGTCTGGGTTGGTCTGTGCTTGAGGGACCAAGGTAGGGTCCACCAGCACTGAGAAGATGCCAGGATGGGCTGGACGCTTTTCTGAGACATCTCAAGGAAGATCCAGCAGGAAGAGTACAAACCAGTAGATGACATCAAGCCACAAGAGAGGGAGAGGAGAGGAGGCATGATCAATGAAAGCAAATACTGTGGCATTCACAGTACTGGGTAGCATCAAGGATGGAAAAAATAAGTATTTGTATTTCTGTTGTGTTCACAGGGGATGGAGGAAGGGCAGGACACTGGGTTTTATTGCATTTTCTTATTTCTGTTCAGTGGTCATTGTGGTTGTGACCTGTTGCTGGAATGTTTGCAAAAAAAGTTTTCTGCTGGTGGGGGGAAAGAGACAAGGAAGAAGAAAAATATACTGGATACAAAAGTCTTGCCTAGAGACAGGAAGCAACAAGCCCTTAGAGCAATCTTTTGCCTCTTAAATGGGACAGATAATGGGGAGTAATGAGACACCTCTGGGTATCTCCTTTTACTGGCATAGCATTGCGAAAGTAAGGAAAGAAATTCTGTAAATTAAAAAAGAGAGCCTTCATACTCATACGATCAGGCAGAATTACTCATTCCTAAACAGATCACCAGACTACCAGGTGGCCACAGAGTAAAAGATTTAGTCCACCCATTCAATCTGTCTTGGAAGATGGTGCATGAGGAGCACATGATTTCCTAGTATTTTTATTTCTTGCTTTTTTTTAGTTTTACTTGCAGGCATGTCCAAGGACCACATAAAACAGATCCAAGACTGCAATTTTGTTACTTTTTGAAGCATGATGAAATGGAATTACTCTGAACAAATACTAACATTTTCTATAGAGTTATTCTTTTGTAGCACAGTCTAAAAATACTCAAGAAAATTATGTACTGTGATATGCCGAGGAAAAAGAGTATTTCCCTGTCTTGTGATGAACCCAATTTCAGTTGCACAAACCCTTCCATTTCTAACTCTGATTGGATCACAGCCCTCACTGTCACCTATACTTTCTGTTCTTATTCAATCTGAGAATGAACAGATCTTGTTAGTGCCCTGTTAGGCACTGAGTACCTACACAACTGGGTAAGAGAGACACTGTAGTCATGAGGATTGAAATCTCCCCCATTTCTGGAACTCTCTGCATAGCAAATTGGAGCAAATGATCTCAGTAGCTCATCCATATAATGACCTGCCACAAATAGAGAGCACAGGAACTTCCTATAGGACATGGGTGGCTAGAAAACTGCAAATGCTCCTTCCATCAGCCAGACAAAAATATAGAAATTCTTATTCCTTCCTTAAGGAACAGCCTTTCTGTGAAGTAGGAGTCTCCCATGCTTATGTATTAAAGAGCCAAGCTGCCTCAGCTTATGGACTCTGCCTACCCTTACGGTCCCAGCTATGAAGGAATTAGACCAAGGAGATTGTGTGTGGTTTTCCCACACTCAGTAGAGGAGTAGGCTGTTTAAGAGAAAAATTGCTTTGGATATGTAATTCTTGTAGTGATCTGGTAATTCTGCCTTGCCTAATTCCCTTTTTCCAAAGTAAATGATGGTTCCCCAGTACCACAGTGAAGTCATAAGCATGTGTCTGATCTGCGGGTGCTGAAGCAATACATTCATCGCCTTGAGAGGATGAAATAGAGAGTTCCGCTGATTCAAAAGTGTATCTGGCACTTGGGATAATTTCCCAGAAATCTAGCTTGGAATCAAGTTTTGGGGGCTTGGAAATACATGGACCAGATTTTTTTGCAGCAGGCTAGTGTCTACTGAGAAGGAGTTTATAGCTTGGCGGCATTGCAAGAGACATTAAGAATAAATGAAGCTTTCTTTAATGTGAAGTCCTTTGATGGTAAAATGGATGGGCATCGAAACGGCCAAAGCCGTTCCCTTCAGTGACAGCTGAAGTCAAGAAAGAAATGCTTCCTTAGCTCAGTTGCATAAGATTCAGATATTCATCACCTTAAAAATGACACAGGGATCAATAAAAACTGGAAGAACTTCATAGACACATCCTTTCCTAATTGAAAAGCTTAACATGACTGTTGCACTAAGAATAATATACCCAGTGTTGACCTACTTCAAAATAAAAAAAAGTCATTTTATGGCTGCTTGCTTCACTCTGTCTACTTGTTTCCTTGAAGATAGCTTTATATAAAATATAAATATTCCCTGCCAGCATTTTGATCCAAGAGAAAAGTTTCATCCTTCAATAGTGCACGTAATAGAATTGGTCAGA
The DNA here is from genome assembly GCA_013398295.1 of Chionis minor. Classification (NCBI taxonomy): domain Eukaryota; kingdom Metazoa; phylum Chordata; class Aves; order Charadriiformes; family Chionidae; genus Chionis; species Chionis minor. The sequence goes on along the minus strand of VZSF01004282.1, from coordinate 147,378 downwards.
TTTGAAGCATGGGAGCACTTTTTTATCTTGGATCTTTAATATTTTACAGTTCAGGCAACAGAATCTAACCAAACCATTTGAGATATAACTAATAAGCTCTCCACACACAGAAAAAGCCCTCAAACTGTAGCCTTCATTTTGTTTCTTCCTTTCCTGATCTACCTGCAGTAAAAGCATGGTTTAAATAAGATATAAAATTTGCGTTATTTGATTATCCCCTGGGACAATTAATGCCTCTGAAGAATTTCAATATTTTGACCACAAAACAGATTTAATAAGAACAAGAGTGGCAGCACTAAAGTCAGACGGAAGGTCTATTAAATCAGTAACCCTACTGATTTAAATAGAACTAGGACTGCACCCTGTGACTTTATGGACACTTATCATGCAAATTTTCAGAACATCCTAGTAAGCTTTTCACTCTAAAGCACTTACAAGGTCCTGCCTCCAACAAACTGTTTCCCAGAGATGCACATGCCACTTGAACCTCTTCCCCACCTAAACTCACCAGATTCTAGAACAAGATGAGAGCTCAGATCATACAATACCACTTCACTTTCCCGAACCTCTTAAAATTAAAAAATGAAGCCGCAAATCTTGATTGAAAGGTTTATTTACAACATTTTAGCAGTATCTTTCACAGTTCTATGGCTTAAGAATAATTTGAAAACTTATGGAGTAAGTTTTTTTTATTTTCATGAAGTCTTTATTCTAATTTTCTATGCCATACAACATCACACACATTTGTCTAACTCACAACATGCTTTGAGGTTGTCTTCAGAAAGATATTGAAAATCATACATCGTTCAATCTCTTTTTGGTTGACAAACCCCCCTCACAAATAGAGCTGCCATGATTAATAGGAAAGTCCTATAAAACAAGATGTTGGTGATAATGAGTATGATATTTTAATAGCTTAGTTTCGTTTACAATGTCATATGCAGTAAGATTTATTTAAGATGAAGCTAGGAACTGACTAGTCCCCACATGTAGCAGGCAGGGATGGACAAATGACATATAGCATTCGGGGCTATATAATAATTACCAAGCTGAGCCTGGTCTTACACAAAGTTAGGTGTAAGGCGTAAGCTAATGTAGATTCCCGCTAGAGTAAACAGAGAAAAACTTGCACTTCAGCAAGTGATTCCTCTCACAAAAATTATTTCTGAAAAAGAGTCTCTGAAAAAGAAAAGTCATTTTCACCAGTGCTTATTGATGGCGTCAGAGAGTGGACATCTAACTACTGACCAGCTAGTGACATTAATGCCATCTCCACTTGCTAGACTGCCTGGCAAAATTAGTAGGAATCCAGTGCATTAGTAGGAGTTTGGATGTACACAATTTGAGTATAAAAATGCCTGCACCTCTAGCAGAGGCGCAGGGTAACAGCTATGCCGAGAGAAGCTCACGCGCCATTCTGCAGATGTGTTTTGATGGGAGGCACTGGCAAGATCCAGCTTGTGGCTGACTTCAGTGAGCTGCACATCAAGAGGGCACGCCAGTCGCAGGTGACAATGAAGCTGGAACCCACAGCTGATCCTTGAGAAACCATATTTGTCTGGCAGTGGTACACGACAGCCAGGAAAATAAATTGTTTGGTAAAGGATGGGCAAAGCACCCCAAAGTCATGCTCTACCCGCTTCAGCTTGCTCCCGTTTTTCCCGCCTGGAAAATCAGTTTCTTCTCCTGTAGTTTCCTGCCTTAGTCAGGCCTGATGACAATAGAGAGAATGTATACTCCGTATTTAATGACAAGAAGCTGCAGCGCATACTAATGGTGCCATAGCTCCTAATATCATCCAATATCCCCTGCTGGCTTTGCAATTACATACACATGGAGCAGGGAGGTGGCATGTGGCACTCCCGGTGAGGATAAGCAGGTGTCTAGAATTACCTTCTGACATCTCTCGGAGGAAGAAGGTAAGTGTGAGTTAACTGACCCCACACACAGCTCCAAATGCCTCGAGGCCCCTAATGGCAAAGGCTGATGTCAGAGTAAGGAGAGACTGCAAGCCTTCCAAGCAACTACCCTAAAATCCCTTCCCTCTTTCCTGGTCCGGAGGATACTCCTTACAGCCAAGCCAACAGGACATGGGTTTTAACCCAGTATTGCACCTGATGTAAAGGTATTTAATCAGAGCACATTTAATAGTAATAATCAGAGCGTATTTAATCAGGGGCTTCATCCCCGATTTTATTCTCACAGCGCAATTTGCTTTTTTGTGGTATTCCCTTCCACTGAATTGCACACGTAGAAGTGTGTACTTCAGGAGAAACAGAGTGTTCTCACTTTGGAATTGGAAAGAGCAATTTTATTTCTCCCCTTTATTTTTTTCCCTTGTAGAGGAAAAAGACAACAAATGGACAAAGGGGCAACATTTTAAGAAGGCTTTAATAGTTTCTAGGGTTGACACACCAACAATATTTTGTGTCCCTGCTGTTATTTAATGCTGCAACCTGTACTGGATTAAATTACATGGCAGAGTACTACAGTGTATTGGACAGCAGACAGAGAATAGACTATGCTCTACTCATTACTGTGCCCTTGACTCAGTGTGTGAATTTGAGTGCTCCTCCATTCTATAGTATCCTGTATCCATAAAAAGGATAATGATTCCTGCTTAGAGGCTCAGCTATTAAGACTAGGCTTCTCTCATTAAATACATAAGAAAATACTTGCTTTGGGTCTTTTTTTTTTTCTTTTGGTTTTCTGGCTTTTCACAGAAAATCCAATGACCTGCTTGGTTTTGTATACTCTCAGGACCAAATAGTTCGCTTTTCAGATTTCATATGAAAGGAATTGTTGGATAAATTAAGTTTTTTTGGGGAAAAAAAAGGCATGTTTGCATCAAACTGCTGTTTTCCATATAAAAATGTCGATTGTATATTCGTAACTGAAAAGGCTTTCTTCATATATATATATGCATATACATATATGTGTGTGTACATACGTGATAAGTGCTATTATTGAATATATATACAACAGCATGCCTTGGAGAGTCATTGCTTCTGCATTACTGTTTTCTTCATATAAGCTTCACTCTTTACTCCTGAAACCGTAAGTTTAGTCAGCAAGCCTCCAATTTCTTTAAATTCCATGGGTCTGTTTCGGTGTGAGATCAGGAGAACCAAACTATGGACTGAACGAGTTGGGTACATCTCAGCAAAGCCAGCGCCATGGGGGTCTGTCAAACCAGTGACCTGGCTGTTTTTATTCTTCAGCTTATAAGGTTCTCTAATTCTGTTAGCTTTTTTATTCCTTTATTTTTTCAGTCCAGGGAAAGAGGAGTTTTTTCACTATGAAAATCGGCACAAGAATGGCGCTGAGGTGCGATGAAAGACCTCATTCAAGGCAGGCACCTGCCCCGGCCTTGTGTGGAAAGGGATGATGGATTGAACAGTGCCACCTTTTGGCTGTGACCACGGCAAGGGCGTTGCGAGGAGGAGATTTTGCCAGGCTTCCTTATAAAGCGAGCTGGGCATCTGGCAAAAGCACGCTTTCGTGCCAACCCAACGCTGAAGCGCTTCCGACCGCCGATCTGCAGTACTGCACGTGCCAGCACACACCATGCTGGCACCGCATCATTTAGGTTTCGTCCCTTATCTGTGAGGTCCTCAGAACTGAGAAGACGGGCTAATAATGCGGAGTGCTGTTAGCTTTACTGCAGAGTAAGTGCAATCAGTTTGATGTAAACAGTCACTTCAGCCTGACTATGGTACACTCTTCCTGCCTTAGGAATACTTGAGAGTATCTCGCATTGTGTTGTGCTGAAATAGTGTTTTCTCAAGCGGTGAATTATATACAGTTTGTACTTCAACCTCTTTTGAGCACTTAGCTGGGAATGTTTGTATCAGTGCCAGCGAGTGTGTGAGGTGATCTCATTAGAAAGAGAAAGAAAATATTATTAGCCACGGAATTATTTCCCGGTGATTTAATGGCTAACTCTCATTCACATGCAACCTCCGCAGTTCTTACACGGGGGGGGAAAAAAATTCCCAAACGTTTGCTGGAGAGCCAGAGAGAGGGGGTCAGTCCCACCGCCCCAGCGGTGCCTCCGGGCCCGTGCGGCCTCAGTCGGGCACTCGGAGCTTTGCATCGTCTCCATCCCCACGCGAGGTGCAAAGCCGCCACTCGGTGCCACATCAAGCTGCTGCCAAAACACGCTGTCCCCACGCGGAACTCACCCGCGGCAGCAGGCAGGGGCTCGTGGGGCCTCCCCGCACACCCCCTCCCGCCCGCGTTGTACCACGCAGGCCAGACCCTGCTCGCCCGGGGGCCGAAGGGCTCCCGGCGGGACCTCCGGGCCGATGGGGTTTCACCTCCACCTCCTCACCAAACTTCGGGAACGCGAAATATGGGGCCCCGGGGGTGATTAAGCCGCGGGGGTGAGGGGGGTGGGCTGTCGAAATAGCGGGCGCTTTCCCCGGGCAGGCCGCGCACGGCTGGGCACCGCTCCCGCTCCCCGAGGCGGCGCTGACCGGCGGCCGGGCCGGGAGAGGCGGCCGGACCACCTTTCCCCCTGTCAGGTTGCCGCGGCGCTGCTGGGCGACCCGCTCCCCAGCTCCTCCTCCTCCTCCCCGGCGGCCCCGAGGCGACGGGCGGCCGGCCGAGCCTCCGGCAC
>VZSF01004282.1:86802-140838 GCA_013398295.1 Chionis minor | reverse complement strand
AAAAAAAAAAAAAAAAAAAAAAAGAACATTTGTAATTAACTTAAACATAATAATAATTCCAAACGCCATCCGTGGTTGTGTCACTTGCTAACTATATTCTAGTGTTCATTTTCAAGCAGCAATATACTACCTATTCATAACTGCAGTGTAGGATTTGAGGAGAAATTGCACATAAGACTTGCCTGACAAGTAAGTGGAAGTTGTGTAGTGCAAAAGAACCATTCCAATAAACCATATAGCCATGTTTTTATTAGGAGGATTAACAGATGAAATAATTGCTGAAATGTGCATCACTGCTCTTGGCGATGTAACTGGAGTTAGAAGTAACATCTGGAAATGAGTGGGACAGTCCTCACCTCCCTGAGAAATGTTGCTCTGTGCTATTGGCAGGTGCAAGAAGACAAATCTGCCTCAGTTGAAATTATTCTGGAAGGCTTAAAAGTCCCATTTTGTTTTGAGTATTTTCAAGAAAACTTTGTAGGATCGTAATTTTACAAGCTACCCTGGATCCTGCATCGAATTCAGTGGCCACAACTTTACAAGAGACGTGTAGCCCAGTGAATAAGGTAATTCTGAGAATGTTTTAACCAGGAAAAATGTTTTCTGCTCCGCTATTTTCTTTGAACTCAGATTACGCTGTCTCATTAGCAGTTCCTCAGTGTCTGACTGAAGTAGGAATCTGGAGGAAAATGAACTGACAGCAACTTAATCCAAACAAGTAGGACATGGTAATTGCTCACAGAGAAAAGTACTTTAAAACAGTTAGTAAAAGCCTGTGGGGTGGGAAAAGAGGAAGGGGGGAGTTGGAGGAGGTGTTGCTCCCGAACTAACCAGGCAGAGCTGACTGCTGGCTTGGTGCTGTGCTAGATAGAGAGATGTGGCTTCTTCTAATACCCGCTGGAGCCTACGGCTCAAGCTCCTCGGGCTGCCCAGTGCTCTCCTCTCTACTTCTCCCAACCTTTATCAATCAGCAACTCTTCAGCATCAGCTGTGGTGCGTCAGGCTGGAGCAGCCAGGGGGATAACGCACCTGCCGCTGGGGAAGTCAGGCCAGATATGTACGCTTTTATTACCACTTAATAAAAGTGGTAGCATAGCTCCATCGAGGCTATACGTTTGCTAAGACCACCAAAAGAAGCAGGCCTGCCTGCCCCCAGCCCTGAGCGGGTATTTCCACCCGCCCTCCACTTTGCCATCAGCCTGCAGCATCACACCTGCAGGCAGAGGTCCAACACTTCCAAAGGCTGACCCATATAACCTACCCCATGGATGAACATAAAATGGAAATGGAAACCACCGCCCTCGCCGACCGCAGTCAGTCCCCTCAGCAGGCTGCCTGTGGGGCTGCCCTGGAGGAGCTGGGGATGAGGAACGGGGGGATAAAGGAGATTGCGACTTTCAGCAGCACAGCCAGTGCTGTTCCCTCTGCCGATACGATGTAAAGAGCTGGGCACCCCTACAAGCCTCGCAAGCGTGACTCTGGGGTGCAAAGCAGAGCACAGAGGAGGGGAGGTGGCAAGGGTCAGCTGCAGGCCACCATAAACGTGCTCAAAACTTGCAAGGACCAATGGGTCCAACCCAGAGAAAGGGAGAAAAGTGTCTGCTGGATGGCAGACGGATGGAAGAAAGAGAATAGGCAATTATATGGATTAAATCTATATATCCACGTAGCCCATAATAAGAAGCACTGCCTTTCCACATGCATCCGCTGTAACAAAGCCAGGTTCTGCAATTGCCACGGGGAGGACTGACTTTCAAAGAGCTGGTGACAATGGCAGCTGCTTTCAAGTGTGTGCCTGCGAGACCTTTAAAAATACCATCTTGAAAAAAAAAACCACAACAGATTACATGTTTGAACACAGGCACTTGCCATGTTTCTGCAGTTATTACTTTGTCTTTCTGGTATGACAGAAATTTAAAAGAAATGCACATACATTTTAAAATTATGACAGCCATGATAGACATCTGGGGTGGCATTGCGATTGTTTCAAGAAAAGGTGTTCAAGTTGTAAAAATATTGTGTAATTTTTGATCAAATGACTGAAGCTTATTTGGGGCATTTTGTTGTTTGCTTAGAATACACGGAGAGAATAATTTTGAATTGATGTATAGTGATTGATTCTGACCAATAAAGAAGTTTTACATCTCAAAGTTGTGGGGGAAAATCTCCTCACATCTTTTAATGTTTTTACTGTGACACCAAAATTATAGACAAAAGCCTCATTATGCATGTATGTGAAAAGAAAAGTGGATAAGAAAGAGAGATTACAGTCACTTAATCTGTAACACTTACACTAGTTCAAAATTAGAAAGCTATAGCTAATTATCTCATTTGGAAAGATTGAGCAAAGTCTGACCAAATATCCATGACAGAGTCTAATTTGTCATGTATCTCATATGATATCTTTTCCATAATAGCTAAATCAATGAGACCCAAGTGCCAGTCATTGATCTAATGGACAGATGGTGATTTCCATTTGATAAGGATTAAAGTTTTGGCAACGAGGATGGCTAGAGGTAACAATTTTTCTTGTGCTGAAGAGATTGTTGAGAATTGCCTTCAAATATTTGTACTGTAAATGAAGGCTGTATTTTTGTACACAGAGAAGCCAGTCCTGCTCCTCACAACTATTCCTGCTTGCACTTGTCAAGTTGCCGAGCCACAGCGCAAATGCTCCACATTCAGCTTTGCTCACAAAGTACGCAGCGGGATTTAAGATGTTTGTGGTTCGCATGGAACCAGAATTTGCTTTCTGACATGTTGCGCAAGCATGACAGCATATCTTTGGAAGTTGGCGACATCATGACTAAGCTTAATAAGTTTTTTTTTTCTAAATGCACTTCGTTGCTCAGCTTCTAGTCTTTGAAAGACCCCCTCTCTGAAATTGCAGGACCACTAGTGACATCCCAAATGTCCTGGTCCACATTACGCAGAGGGATGCTGCTCGCTGGGGAGATGACTGGGTCACAGAGGATTTTCAACCAGGCAAGTACATGTCTCTGCCTGGCCACAAATCTCTGTGGGCAGCCCCTAACAGCAGTTTTCTCAGAAAGAAAAGCAAGCCTGAGTGTCCCACAAGACAAAGATTTTTATCTTCATCAGGGGCCACTGATTTGGTTGTGTTCTCCAGCCAGATTGTAGCATGGAAGCCCACCAGACGAACTTAAACTATTCTTTTGGGGAGACCTTTGGTTGATGTCATTGGTTACAGGCCCTTTAAAGGGAAAAAAATATTTGTTTTTGAAGTCCATGATGTGGTATGTCCTAGTTAGTTAAATAATGTTTTAAATCTAGATGCACAGACATAAGGGAAAATCTCAGTATTAGTTCTGATTACCTTTTTGCCCTTTTTCCCTTCTGATATGATATTTGGGGTGTGGAACCTGGTGATGATGAGTCCATAATTTCTATAGTTGATATGAAACCTGAGGACTATCTAGAAAATGAAGGAAATCATGACAGTCTCCTTGTATGGCTCCCCACAGGAATCAAGGAGAAATGCAAAAGCAACACAAGAAAGTGTTTCACATGGTGCTTGGCTTCTTTCTGCTCTTACTTTCGTATTTCTGCTTCTCTGACTGCTGTAAGTTCCCACCATGATTCTGGTCCCAGTCTGGTCCTAGAGCTGCAGTGATGGTCCAGGACAACTAGAATAGGTCCTGGACAAACACTGATTTGAAAATAGTAACAATTAAAACAATCCCAAAATGCTCCTGCCTCAAAGATGTTACAACCTGAGGAATAAGGCACGTGCTGCGTTACCTTCTGATGAGCTGCTAGCTCTAGATACTCTGCCGTTGTGCCAGTATGATTTTCCATGGAGCTACATTGCAAGCTCTCTCTTTTACTAGAGAAAGTGTTAAGTGTAACCATATGCCAAGCATGAAATAGGAGCTAATAATAGATACACAAAGACAAGGGAGTGGAGTTAAACAATAACCTGATACCTGCTGGGATGGTCAGTCATGTTCTAAGCACTGTTCTGTATGATAATTAATCTTCAGGCAGGTCTGGTAAAGTCCTGATTTAAATCCAAAGGAGAACGAGCTCAGCGAAGAATCTGTAGGAACCCTGCACTGCGCTGGATTAAGGCAGACAAAGAAAAATCACATATATAAAGGCTGGGACAAACAGTGAATTACAGTTTGTGGAGTCTGCTCTATCAGAGTCTGTGTGGCTGTAATGTCTGCTGAGCCTGGAGAAGCACAGCTAGCTCTGACAGCAGGGTCATGGGACGCTGGTATTTATTATATAGTGAGACCTGCCTTAAGTGAGCACGCAAGAAAGTGAAGGAAAAGGTTGGTTAGCAAGAAAGACCACAAGCTTGGGACAAAATGATACACAACTTGGGGAAATATTTGAGCGAAGCCTGTTCAGACTCTGCCCAGCAGGCTGAGGGACGCACATCAACACTGGTTTGGAGGGACAGGTCTAAGTGCTGCGAGAGCAGACTACCCAGTTTGTAGTAATATTTAGGTCTTGGCATTCATGTAAGTGGGGGCAGAAAATCAAGGCAGGGAAAGGAGATTGCAGCCAGCAAGCAAGATGGATTTCCTGGTCATTCCCTGTTCACCCTGTTGCTAGTTTTTGTCTTAGGACTCTGGGTTAGGATGATGAGAAGGTGGAGGTATTGCTTTTTCCTCCAGATAACGTACCCCAAAAAATCTGAACAAAACCTGATGTCTGATTTGGGAAGTGGAGTGGCCTGGGTGTAGAAAGCTTGGATTGCCATAAGATGAAAAAGAAAATTTGACAAAGTGATCAACCGCCATATCTTGGAGGTGCATTTCCATGTGTTGAGAGCTCACCACAGCATGCTGCCGTCTTCTAGCCTTCCTGTTTTTCTCCTGCTGTCAAGTCATTAATCTAGAGGTGTCTTATTTCCCTGCCACTGCTCCCACAGTTTGCTGAAAAAGTGACCAGATACCCCAAATTTCTTTTCTACCTTATCCTGCCCCTTCTCTCTCTTTTGGTAACACTGATGCTGCCTGCTAGCCCTCTGGACATTGGAAATCATGATTTATGCAGTTTTTACTATGTATATTTCCACAATTTGGCTTTTTTTTTAAATGTTAGGTTACAACAGAGGATTTTTTTTTAATTAGCTGACAGAGGAGATGGTGCAACAGAAAAGCATTTGGTTAAGTACAACCCTACAATGCTTATAATTCTTTCTTACCAAAAAATGAAAAAGAAAACAAGTTGTCCTGTGAGTATCGCAGCTCATGGAGCCTGGTTTCCTACAGAATTGTATCCCATTTCCTTCCCTCACTCCCACCACAATAGTTCTGTCTCCCTCCGTAAACCCTCTGACATCTGTCAGGCAAGAAATAACACATACCCTAGCTAATCTGGAGCCATGCATATGCAGATTGGGCAGCTGGCTACTACCAAGCCACATAACATATCACATCCGAGTTCTTCCTGCCCTCTTTTCAATGGGGTTTTCATGCTGGGTCTCTCTCCACTTCCCAGCTGCAGATTTCAAAAAAATGCAGTTAATTGTTTCTAAGACTTCTGCTCCTCTTTCAAATTTGGGTTAAATTGCCCAACAGGCTAAAAAATTATTAAGACGGCTGGCTGGCAGAGAAGTAGAGAGCCAAAAGGACAGAAGCATCATTTCCACAGCAAACTGGACTGAAATATCTCGCTTAAATCATTCTCTTCAAGGCTAATACAGTATTTTGCTTTACTCCTCTATGTCACAAACAAAAGATGTGAGGGGCTGAATCCCAAATCAGCTGCAGAAGAAGGCATCTGTGCCCCTTTACCCCAGGGTGTAGTCATTAGATTAACCTCCTGGGAGGTGGGAGGTGCAATGCTTTCCTCTGTACTGGGAAATGAGCCTCAGCCTCTCCAGGGAACACCAGTTGTTGTAGGTAGGGTTTCGCCAGTCCATTGTGTTGGCTCTTTCACCCCAAACTTGCTGAGGTGATGTTAAGTGAAGCAAGAACTGATTCCTGGGGGATGATCCCTGTCACCAGGCCAAAGGAGCATAATCAGCGTTGGTATCTGCTTCATTACTGCATACAAAAGGTGGGCAGGGGAGTCTAGTTCAGATGATGCCCGTTGTTTGAGAGGGGAAGCACCTGGATTCTCTTTCCTTCTTTGCCTGTTAGGGGGTTGAAGTAGGATCTTAAGGAAGTGCCTAACTGTTCGAGTTATTCCAGCTTTTACACTGAAACCCAGAGTGTAATTCTTTCTTGCCTTTTAGTCTGGTGGCTGTGCCAACCATGGAGCTAGAAGTTTTTGATGGCTTTCTTGCTATGTCGTAATGAAGATTGAAGTACAACACATTTAGCTGCAAAGACTCCTCCAAGAAGCGTCAAGAGAACACATGCAACCTGGACGTAGGTTTTCTTCAAAGGCTCTAACTTGTCCAAATTCAAGAAAATTTTTCACATGGAGAACAGTAGGTACCTTTTTTACCCCCAAAAACTTGCCTTGAAATATCAAGTACCTGCCTGAAAACTTACATCATTAAACTTTTTTTCAAGACATATGAAAACATGTTTTTCACTATCCTTCTCTTCAGAAATGATCTGCCAGTTTCAACTGAAACCTAGAAAAAAATACATCATCTCTCCAGCATGGAAAGTTCTAGCCACATAAAGTTTAGCAAAGTTACTTAAATTAATCTACTACCATAATATTGAGGTATAATGCACAAAACAGTCAATTTTGCATGCATAAAAGGCTGGTGGTAAAGCAAATACTCACTCGAATCTTACAATGTATTTTGCAGAAGCTGAGGCTCATATGGCATTCCTATATAAAATTAATGCTGCCATGAGACAGTCCTCAGGTTTCATATAGAAATTACAGACCCAGCAGGACCAGGTTCCATACCCCAAATATCATATCAGAAGGAAAAAGGGTGAAAAGATAATCAGAACTAATACTGAGATTTTTTTTCTTACATCTGTGCACCTAGATTTAAAACGCTGTTTTAAAAATGGATAGGATCTGAAAAATATGTCATTGTACATAACCTTATTATTCTTACATTTTAATTGTATTTGAGCATCCCTCTGCAACTTCTTTTTCCTATCCAGGAAAAGAAAGGGAAAGACAAACAAATTGTGGAGGGAGAATAAAGGGGGATCCCAGCTACACTGGAAAGCTGGAAAGACTTTGACATGGAGGTTTCATTACCACTTCCACTCCCTCCCCGTAGGCATTCATTAAAATGTCGACTGTGTGAAGGTATACCCGTAAATATATAAATAATACATAATAATTTCATTTGCAGATTCCACTTGGGAATACTAGCCGCAAACCATGTTAGTCTTGCTTATACCAGGAAAAATCACAAGCATTATTCTGTTCTGGTGCAGCTCCGCTGGTAGTAATAATGTAGGTGCTGCAATACACCACCGGCACGTGGCTTTTCCTTCAGTATCATCACCCACGGCTAACATACTGTGGTATGTGAGCCCTGTTGACTCTGTGGCCTTCCACATCACAAGGTTAAAAGTCGTAGTCTTAAAATAACACCAGCGCAACTCCATGTAATGGTTGTCTCCAGCTGATCTATCCCTGGATGTTTGGACTGGGTGGATGATCGCCCACTTCAGATCCTCCCACAGCCAAGTACAAGAAGGCACGGTTATTAAGACAGTAAAGTTACAGGTTTGTGGAGGCCACCTTAGTTATGGTGTTGCCTCAAATCTGCGCCCCTAGCTTTACCCAGCTTTAGCAAAACATGTGTGTTTACGTATGCACCACGTATGTTTATCATGATCCATCTATCATGGTCCACTTTGCATACGGGCAAAGGCAAAAGAGCTCAGGCTGGCTGCAGAGAGAGATGTCATCACACAGATGACCACGCTGCTCCTTTTTAGGATACCAGTGCAAGCCAGTATGGACAAAACACTAACAACCTGGGAACGGCTGCTCGGCAGTCCATGCGAAAGGGGTGGGTGGTCTCAGCCTTGCTCATGGCAGCCTATTGTCTACATGATGAAAACTCCCTTGCAAGTGGCATTAATCAACACCCAAGCTGGCAATCTCAGAGATTTTAGGAGCTGAATGAACACAGAGGCTGGATTACCCTCTTGGCCCTCCCAGTGGCCCCCAAAGAATAGGGCTGAAGGCAAAACCCGTGGGCAGGGCAGCCTGGGAGGCTTTGCCTAGCACAGTCCATATAAAACCCATTCCGTGGGATTACAGTCTGCAGGGCTGTCAAGTCACTACTTTGTAAAACCAGTAAGTTGCCTTTTAAAAGATTTTAAAGGAATTTTAAGGGAAAAAAGCCATAATTACTATAAATGCAAGTTTTCCATTGGGTCATACATCTTCATTTAACTTAGTGATTTAGTGATTCCTAAAGGAAATGATTATAGTCCTTTGTTCTTAAACAAATAAGTTGTGTTCTTTATCCTCCGAAAAAGCTGATAATATGATAGGTGCAGCTCTAAGGAATAATTATACTAAATGGCCGTGGATACCTCAAAAGACAGAATACATCTATTATGCAGAATTCCCTACAGAAATCTTAGAAATCTTATATGCATTGATTGCTAGTTAGCATTAGAAAGACTTTTGCAAGTTGACTTTACCAAAGCAGCAACTATTTGCATTAGCAAACAGGCAACATCAGCTAGCTGATAAGAATACAGTGGAGTAATGCAATTAATATAGCTATGTCTGTTAATTAGTGTTTGCTGACTGTCAAAAGAAGATACTGTTAGGAGACAAACTTATTTTCCTGATTAAAGAGTAGGGCCCATCTTGCTGAATTGAGCTGGACCCACTTTTGATCTAATTAAAGCTAGCAGAGTACTGTGTACCAGAAACTTGTGCCACTCTGACATATATTTGCATATTCATAAGAGAGATAGATTGATATTTTGCAATTAACATGGACCAATGAGAATAAAGCCTAATTAGTAAACATGCTCTCTTTATTAACTTTCAGGTCAGGCTTTTGTTGTACTATAAAGTAATAATGGAACAGGAAGTTCTTTTTAAGAGAAAGAGTTATGTCATATATAGTTCATTCCTTTCTCATTCAAGCTCCATCTACTTGTTACTCTACTATTACTCATAGCCATTTAGTTAATGATTGGGATGATGCAAAGGAGAAGGCAATGTATAGGAGAGAAGAGGGAATATTAGGTCAAAGTAGGGGTGGGAAATGTCAGTAAATGCAAAGCTGCTGGGCAGTTCAGCTGTAGGCAAGTTCATTATGATGCGCTTTTTTTCTGATTGGAGTTTGCTTCATTTTAGGCAAATCTGCAGGTTTTGAATGTTCTCACAGATCCTCAAATGACAAAGATGAGATTACATCAAGAAGGTGCAATACAGTGGTGTGCATGCAAGAGGCTGGCGGATGGGGTGTACATGTGGGGTTTAAGAAGCTTGCAGAGCTGCACAAAACATAGAAATTGTTAGATTGATATGTAAAAATATTTTTATATATAAATAGTAATTTTGAGGATCAGATTGTAGAAATAATGATCTGCTCAGAATCAGCTGGCAAAAGACTTAAAAAGCAAAATACGACTCTATGTAGAGCTTACTAAGTGTGGTTTGCAGAAATAAGTCATACTCTCACATTACCAACTTATGTCCTCATTATGATTAAGTAAAATTAATTCTGTTTCCCAATGTTTACAAATTCACTGATTCTGGCCTTCATTTTTTCTCTGTTTAAAATACACAAGGATAAGGCATTTAACTTAACACATCAGAAAATTACTTGCAAACAAATAATATTATGCAGTATAAACTCCCATTAACTAATAATGTAGTTGACATTGATTGAAAGTGATTAACTCTAGTGCTCTTTTTCATGTTGTTAGTTAAAATAAATACCAGTGTATAAGGGAAAAGTTGGCATCTTCTCATTTTGCAAATGGATTGAACAAAGCTGACTTCTTCCTCATATTAAGTTAAACTAAAGGATTAGTAGATGCATTAGGGAGACACAGGAATCCAGGTAAAGCAATAATAGTCAATGAGGCAGTCTCGCTCCATCATTCACCTTTCCCACTTAAAAGAGGTTAGTTACCTAATGATAAAATTTCATGGTCAATTTGGAATATGTAATTAAATCTGATTGTAAACCTACTGCTATTTCTCTCTTCTTCAGAGGTCAGCACAGCAGTATAATTCCTGACCCCTGTCCATGAGCATTTTCTTGTGACAGGCACAAAATATTATTTTGGAGGAGATATCTCTTTCCTCTAGCCTTCAGTCAGCAGCTTGCTTCCGCGTGTGATCTGGCAAATGAGGCACACGGATCCTCATCCCCAAATGTAAGTCGTGGCAGGAGCCCAGGCTCCTTCCCATCACAGCCCTCCCCCCGGGAATTCGGCGCTGGCTCTGCTGCTCCCTCATCACTCAGCTGTCTACAGGTGGCTGGTCATGAGCCTGCCTGAATTGGGGGGGAGGGGGGGCGCTAAATAGGATTTTCCAGGTAGATCTGCCCAGCTTCATGACGTGCTGTCTGTGCTCCCACAACTTGCAGTCAAGCATGTGTTGGAGTGGCTGCAGGTG
The DNA here is from genome assembly GCA_013398295.1 of Chionis minor. Lineage (NCBI taxonomy): Eukaryota > Metazoa > Chordata > Aves > Charadriiformes > Chionidae > Chionis > Chionis minor. The sequence goes on along the minus strand of VZSF01004282.1, from coordinate 130,332 downwards.
TCACTACCTGTCTCTGTCCATAGGATGCCCTGTGGGTGGAAATCCTCAGGTCATGGTGAGAGCTGTATATGGAGTCTGACTCCACCAGCCCCCGCCCTATCTCCCAATTTCCTCCTTCCTCCTCCACCTTCTCCTCACTGCCAGATATGCCTCTCAATAAGACAAATGGAGGGCTGCCATGTTCCCAAAATTCCTGAGAGAGGACAATAATCTTCTTTGCTTCTCTTGCCTTCAGAGCAGGACCCCAGCAGGGATGCCTGGGCAGGTGATGCACCATGGTCTCTCCAATGCTCCTTCAGCTTTCCACCGCAGGAGCTTTCCAAACAGCGCTCTCCTCCCTTCACCCTTTCTGCACCAAAACTTCTCTCTTCTGACCCAGCTGCTGGGTTGTGGGGTCTAGGTATGTGCTAGGATGTCCAGCCTGCCTTCTGCCTGCTGTCACTGCTGTCCCTGCAGAGCTGACATTTCATGAAGCGTGTGGACATTGCCTTCTGCTCCTGGCACTGTGGCCCCTCCCTGACTGGCTTTTACCAAAAAAAAAAAAGAAAAAAAAAACCCAAAACATCTGTACTGACAAGGACCAAAAAAAGCCCTGAATATTGCCTGCAGTCAGCAGAAATTTACTATGATAGGACCGTAAGAGCAGAAAATGAGGATGCTCCAGGAAAAAACAATACAGTAGCCTACAGTGGACTGTAAGTGATGAAGTTAAGGCAAATAGTGAAGTGATTACCCTATTTGCATAGTGGCACGGTCTCACGGGCTAGAAGGAGGATGCCCTACTCTCTGGAAAAACAGAGTTAGACAGAGATAGGGTAATACTGAATCTCATGAGGCTAAGAACAGAGTTCAGGAAGACTTTCTGCATCTGGGAGCAGTCCTCTAAGCAGAAGCTTACCTGGAAACTTATCTTAACGTGGACTCTTAAAGACAGTGGCCTCCACTTGGGAGGAGTGCAATTGGGTATGTTTATCTCAGACCTTGCATGAAGCTAAGAGGAAGGACATCTCACTTGTGGATGATGATGGGCTTTAGGCATCCCACCGTTCAGCCCTGGCGATATTGAGGCACTTGTGAGAAACATAAGGGTGAAAAATGACAGAGACTGGTTTCCAGTATTTCCAGCATTAGGTGATATCTCAACTGAGATTTTCAGAGATGTAAGCTTAAGTGTCCTTTAAATACCTAAGTCCTTTTCTGTGGCTAGCTGTTGGATTTTAAAGCAATTTATTTAAAAGTCTTTCTTTTATTAGCAAGCCTTACATCTTCCAGGCGCCCATCTGAAAAATCGCAGTTTGAAGCCTAAACCATTTACTATAGCCACCATTCTTTCAAAGTGTCTTAGGTGTCCAGATGAATGGCTGTGTGTTAAAACTCGATAAATTCAGATTAGTGAGGAATTATAATTATCTAATATCAAAAGCATCTGACCACTGGAAGAACTTATTAAGAACTGCTTTTAATTCACTATGTCAAGTAGCTTTTGATTCAAGATCAGATTTTCAGAAAAGGAAACACTGTAGTTCAAACAGGTATTAAATATAAGAAATCAGTATCATCTGTACTCTTGCTATATCACAGCTCTATATTAGTTGCCTACCACAGTTTCCCCTGAAACCTCAAAGTTAGTCACTAACTTAACATAACCTTAAATTGAAACAGTTGGGGAAAAATGGCATTGATCTCTATTAGCTAAACAAAAAAAAAGAAGACAAGAAATGCTGTATGCTTTCAGGTCCCATAATCATATTTGTGACATGATTAGAAAGGTATATTCTCCTCCTGAGTATTGTGGCCTGAACAACCCCAGCCTGGCCCAGAAACAAGGGAATGAACAGTGGATAGAGGTCAGCTGCATGGCGCTGGCAGGCAGAAGAGAGCACAGAGGAGAAGGTGGTAAGTGAAAACAAAGGGACAACAAAGATGCTCTGTCAGGTTGTCTTTCCTGCTTTGAATGCTTAAATAACTTAGGAACTGAGGAGGAGGTGGCAGCTCCCACTGATTCCCAGTACTTGTAATGGCTCGTTTTCACTGGAGGAGAAAAGTAATTTTGTTCCTCCTCAGAATTATTTTAAGTTCCTAATGCCCCTTGAGCACTGATCTCATTCATTTTGAATAGAAAAAGTCAATTTAAAAAAAAAAAAAAATAACGTCTCTCTTTCCAAACTCTCCTGGGCACGATGACAGTGGTGGAATGAAGTCTCTGAGTGAACATGGAAGTATCACAAGCCCAGAGTGCTGAGTAGGAAACAAGAAGTAGGATTGTACAGAGATGTTAACACATCTGAAAATCATGTCTTTGTAGACTTCAGGGACATTTAAAGAGTGCCCAAGAATCCTACTTTCTACAGCAATTATGGAAGGCTTTTTCTATGACTCCATGAAAAAAAAACCTCCATGAGATTCCTTTTCGTATGTGACAATCCATCCCCTCACTGACAGCAGAGAATAGTGGAGAATGAAACTTTTTCTTCAACACCTCCTCCAATATACTCCTAAGTATTCAGATACCAAGACTGTAACATACGGTTTTATTTATAACAAAATCCCAGTTATTTTTAAAAGATCTGTTGTGGTGTAATTTTTGTTGGGGCAGTTCTACTGCCTCTTTTACAGTGAGAAGGTCCTAGATCTCTGACTGCTTTCAAAGTTCTTCTTTTAAATTGTGGCTCCTGATCCTACTTACCTCATCAAAAGAGAAATGAAGGGCATTAGGTACATTTCTACTGTGCTGCACTATTCATCTTGCCTGGAAAGACAAAGCAAAATGGCTGCCTCACATGCAGCAATTTGCACTCTGAATTATTCAAATGCTTTTTCTTTCTCTTCTCATGGTTAGATGGTGCCTGAATCAACTCAAACAAATCAAAGCGGGTAATAAATTGATATAATTTCCCATCAGTCTTGCAGAAAGTCTCATTCAAAATAGCTGCAGGTTTGCCAGTCCATCACATCATGAAGACTTCCAGGGTGGTGTGTCTGATGCCACCGAGTTACCAAACTCTTGTACTGTGGCTTCTTGCACTTCAGCACTAGAGTTACCTCTTTTTTTTGCAAGGGTGTTTCAGTTCAGATAATGCCCCGGTCAGAAAGATGTTCTTCTTCAGAGTGGCAATAATCCTCCTTACTGCACGTGGTCAGCATTCTTGTGGGTGTAATACTTATTTATGTAAGAGATTTGACATCCCTGTGCCATTGTTGTATGCCATAACTCTCTGTCATCATCTAAGTATCATACGTTGTGGGTTTTGGTAATGATTTAAGCATTATCAGACTACTGTAAGTGCAGGACGCTTTAGTTTGCTCTTGCCGTACTAAAGAATATTCCAAGTATGTGTGTATGAGGTATAGCATGTATAAGCATCCTACATTTTTCTGAAGCTTGCCAAAAAACAGATGCAAAAATAAAATACAGACAAGAGGAAATTGCTGTGCCTACCAAGTGCTCGTCACCTGTTTATGGATCAGAGGTTCTTGGGAAGGACAGCCAGCTGCCTAACCTGCTGGAGATGAATCCAGGTATCAGAGAGTTAAAACACTTACTCATTGGTTTTCTCAGCTCCTATTTTAATTTGCTCTCTTTTTTTTTGGACAGCTCTGTGAAGGCAGTCTGGTTCACTGCTTCGCCATACTAATGAGACTCATCCATCTGCCTCTGTCATTGCCAGGCTCTCTTTTCTGCTGGAAGTCAGAGATGAACGCTCAGGACAGGTCCTTTCTAGGCTGCAGTACTTAATCATTTCTAAACACGCTAGATGGCCTCAGGCAGTGAAGGCAACAAGCATTTAACCCAGGCTTGGCAGCTCAGGCTTCCACATAGTCTGGCTCTAAGCCTTGATAATGAAAAGTAGCTGTGCTTTTACTCTCCACTTAACCAGATGCTCTTTGCTTCTTGGGGCAAAAGGTTAAATAGATATAAGAACCCATGCTAGTTTTGAAGCCTTTTATTAGCAGTCCTTATAGAAGCAGAGTAGAGCATTCTGCTCCCCCGACCATGTCTCTCGGGATCCTGTATTTAGGACTGTGTCCACTAACTAGAGGAATGTAACCTCCTCACCCAAAACTCATTTCTTCTTCAAGTAACGGTAAACAGAGCCTAAAGCCCACTTTGCCACTTAATTATTTAATGTTCTGTTTTTATGTTAAGAATGGATGAAGGAGACATTATCAGTTTTGTTTAATGGTGGCAACACCTTATATTAACAGTGCAGATAAAGCATTTCTTCCACTGTGGCTGGGACAACTGATTTATTTTTCCACTCCATCTACTGCTCCATATGTCTCTGGAATCTGCCTTTTTCCCAGAGCTCATGTTAGTATAAAGCAATTGTCTGGGATGTGTAAGAATTAAGTATCCCATCATTCAGGCTAGACATGCAATTAGAAGAGTTGCACTAATTTCCACTGCTGAGACCCTGTCACTTTAATTTATCCTTACTTTCCTGCATTTAGGTCTTCGCTGGTTTGAGGCCAAGGGGTTTATATAGTTTGAGGCAGTGGCTCTGTAATGCCAGAGGTGGGGGGGAGGAGGAGCTGGTGGATGTGGGTGGGAGAGGGAGAAGAGCGGCTGGGGGGAAGTGTTAAGGGCAGGGGAAGAATAAGAACTGGCTGAAAGGAACAAAACCCACACGTACACACGTTAAAGATCTAAAGCGTTTGCCAAATAATGATGTGTGGAGCGGCTGCAAAGGAAAGTAAAGCTTTCAGAGAGGAAGTCTTTATTGAATTGCAGCACTGGGCATGTGTCTCACCCCGGACTATTTTCTGTTTTACGTAGATGTTCAGCATTGAGCCTCAGGGCTGGGCTTGTGTTCCAACGGTTCAGCTGAGAGCGCCTGCCGCCCAATCTGTCCTCTGCTCTGCTCTAGGTTTCCCAGGGGAGAGCCAGGGCTCCAGGAAGATCAGCTTCTGCTCAGGTACCATCTCCCCACGCCCACTGGCTCCCACGGTGCACTGGAGCAGGAACCCTCAAAATAGCCTAAATCTGCCAGTGCACTGAGCTCCTGGATAAAAGTCCAGGATGACCTCGGACAAGAAGGTTTTTGTGCATCTAGCCTCTCCTTGCACACCACTCCTGCTGCAGTCAGGATGAAGATATTCCTAGATCTGACTGGTAAAGCTTTGAAAAAACTCTCAAACTTTCCAAGCTTTCGTGCAGCAAAACCTCTCTAATTACATGTCTTTACAGAAAACGGTGAATGACTTTCTAATTAGGAAGAGTTTTGCATCAGGTTATTTACATGGAACTGTCTGGGTTGATTTGTGTGAGTGCTTGTCAGTCCAGCATAAGGAAATGTGCAGAAAATATGTGTTAATATTGGGCAACACAGAAATACAGTGCTCTAGTAAGTAGTTCTCTTGCTCCAGTGTTTTTCAGATAGTAAAAAGTACCAAAACAATATACTTAAGTAAATTTAAAGAAAAGTATAAGGAAAATTGGCAAAGCCATATTTACATTCGTTAAGCCCTTTTTAATGAGGTAAAGAAAAAGAATATATAAGTTGCCATTCTGTACTTGCATTTCAGTGATGACATATTTACAAATTTTTTTCATGTTTTCTTACTACTGGAAAATATAGAACACTGTATTAGGTATACTTATTGCTAATGAAATGTTGCAGAGGATTAAATAGTGCTGATAAACTATTGTTTTAACTTAATTGTCAGTCACTTTCTATAATTGCCATCCATTTGGATCTTCTTTTCCAATAGGTACAAGGCAGATCTACCTTAGTAGACAGAAAGAAGGTTGCTGTGATGGATTCAAAATTAAAGTTGCAAAATGTCTCATTTCTAGGTGATTATAACTCAGATTTTACTGAAAGGTGCTGAAGACCTACAATTTAGAAGGTAGTCTGTAAGCCACGGATGTGGCACAGTGGAGTTTAATGTGTCAGAGTGGGGATCTCACCATGATCTCCATGCCGGATTTTTGTGCACAAGTTCTGTCTTGGCATCTTTTCTGACAGCACCTTGCAACCATATTCAACAAGGCCCCAAACACGCTAGAGAGAAGCAGATGTCCTAGTCCACTGATCACACATTGAGCAGCTAATGATTTTGACATGTGACTTGAGACTGAATGGAGACCACATCTCTGGGAGAACAGCCTAAGTTCCCACCCATGACATTAGAATGCATTTAATAAAAAATATTTAATTTGGCTTCAGTCCTGTAGGATAACTGCATTCATGCATGTGTTCACTTTTGTGGTCCACTTGCAAATCCAAAGCTGGAAGGCTGCTGCAGGGACAACATTAGGCATGTCAGGGGAAGGGCTCAGGTGAAATCTAGGTGTGATGTAGGTAGTGGATCTTGGATATATATTGTAGATCCTAGAAATTTAGCTCAATTTCCTCAAAGATACCTGGTGAAATGAAAGGGGAATCAGGCACCGAAGTACTGTTGAAGCTGTGAGAATTTGTGAGGAGACTTAGTGATGTGGAGCCTGACAATGAAATTGTTCATAATTAGGATAGTTTTAAGCATTTTTAAATGCTAAGAAAAAAATTAGATTATGCTGCCTATATGCATATCAGCTGTAGTTGAACTGTACTTTATTGTTATTTCAATTTATACACTTGTACCTGGAGATCAGCCAAGCACAAAACCCTGCTGTACTGGACCCTGTACAAACACAGTGACAGTTTCTGGCTCGAGAGTTTAATCTCAATGGACCAGACAGAGTAAGGAGAGGGGAACTGAAATGGATGATGTAATCAGAGTGAGTGTAACGATGGCTTGAAAACACCATAGGAACATTAAAATCTTCCAGAGGTCTGCTATCTCAACTCTTGCACTGGGATGCAACCAAGGCAACCTAGACTGCCCACCTTGCGTGCGTGGCCAATTTCAGTTAAAGAGCTGGGTTTGAGGAGAGCAGAGAGGAAAGGGGTGAAAAGAAATTAAAAGGAAACTAAGGTCAAGAAGCTCTAAGGGAGGGAGAAGATGGGTGTAGAAGCAAGCAGGCAGTTTCTAGTATCTTCCTGAACCCTGACCTCTTCCAATGTTTGCTGCCCTTCCCACACTGATCCTTCCACTAACTTTTAGTCTTCTCCATCATGGACATGACGAAGAGACCAGGCTCCTCTCAAGTCTTGCGTGGTCTCTACACCATGTGTTGCAAAGCCCACCTGCATCTTCTCCTGGCAGAAGGACACTGGTGATCATTCTCAAAACAGAAGTCTTCAACCAGTTCGTACTTGCCACATAGCAATTTAGACTGTGTTTTGTTAGATAGCTTGTGCAAATGTTATGTTGGACACCGTGAAGATCTTAATAAAGTCAGACTTGTGTTTTGATGGGTTGTAAGTAATGCCAAGTCCCTTTCCCTTCCTGTCCTCCTGCGGTGATTGTCATTTAAAGCAGCTCAGTTAATCCCATCTGTCATACCAGAGATCAGCAGGACAGTGCAATTCTAATGCAGCCAAGTGTTTTCTTATAGGACCATTTTTGTAAAAACTCAGTGAAAATAAAAACGAGCCTCAGATAAGGTAGAAGTGCAAACTCTCAGTACTCTCAAGGCGACTCACAAAATATTTAAGGAAATTGTGAACTTGATTCATCGTCTGCTCTCCTGCATATTCCATACTGGCTGCTTGTGTTTACAAGAAGAAGATGAGAATGGCTTTGGACACAAATAAGCAGTATTAACAGGGCAGTTCTTAAAAAGTACACTTACTCTCTACCAAAGGCATTTGCATAATAATAAAGGAAGAAAGCTGTATAGGGTAAACTACATATCAGCAGAATTGTTTCTAAAAATGAATGCTTTTCAGGGTTTTCCAAGAGGCAGTGGGAACTCTTTGAAATCAATGAGGTAATTAAAAGTGGTGGACAAACAGAATAAGAAAAAAGGAAAAAGAGAATTTGAAAGCTATTAAATGCCCACTGGTGCAGTGATTACAGCATTTACCTGGAGCTTGGGTGACCCTGGTTTGCATCCCTGCACTGGTACAGTTTCCCTGTGGGAATTCTGGACAAGTAAATTCCTTTCTGTGCCTCATCTCACTTATAAAGCAAGAATTACAGTATTATCCTAATTCTGGGACACGTAATCAAGGTTGTAGAGGAGTGCAGAACAAATTCCCCAATGGTCCAGCGGCATTAGTAAATGAAGCAACAACTCCCCTCCATTACTACAACTACAAATGTCACTATGTAGTAACAGCTAAGTAGTTCCCATCTAGAGGGTAAACTCAGCAGGAACTAGAAAGGAAAGAAGGAACCACATAAGTTTATTCCAGGGCCTGCGGCAGCGCTCAGTGGTCTTTTGTCATGAAAGCACATATATAATAAGGACATCCATGCCCTGGTATTATGATGATGGAGACCTTTAAAAGTTCCCGACATAAAAAGATGGTCTTCAAACATTCCAGATACCAAAAATAAATAAAAACAAAACCAACACTTTGCATTCCTCCAGAGTTCAGTGTACAATGCATAATGTTCGAAAGGTGCTGGAGTTGCAGCACACATTTAATTTTTGTTAATATGACATTAAACATGCATTTTCTCTCTAATGATCCCATGATAAGCTGTCTCACACTGTGGGTAAGAATGCAATAACGTAATGGAAGGAATTAGCAAAATTATCTGCTTCTCCCTTGTCCTGGCCCTGAAACCAATAGCACTGATGGCATCTGGAGGCTGCACCTGTCATGAGTTATGGCCCCTGTTTTTACAGGAAGGATAAAACTGATATTTCAGTGCCATTCATCATATATAATAAACTCTCCGCCTTAGTACAAATGCATTTATATGCCAGTATCTGAACCAAGTACAGAAAATACAAGCAGTCAACTGTATACATTAGATACACTTTTTGTAATACTTTCTGCTGCTAATAAAATAAGTCACCAGCTCTGTTTTCCGAGGGTGGTTTGACAGAGTTGAAATTGCAGGCTCTGTATCGTGAAAGAACACAATACCCTCTTTGCCCTTTAAATCTGGTAACAATGTTAGAGCTTCAGCTATTGTATGGGCTCTGAATTGCCTGGCCAGAAACGTGGACCCTGGGTTCATGTTATCCCAAAATATTTAGTCATACAACCAAACGCACTCTGCTTGCGAGGCTGTCAAGACGTCTGAGTGAGATAAATGTCTTATTTTCTGATGGTTTCTTATGAACGATAGTGTTTGTGAGCAGCGGGGCACGGGACGCAGCGGGGCCCAATAGATGCAGCGCTGAGGGACACGGTTTAGTGGTGGTTCTGGCAGTGTTAGGTTGATGGTTGGACTCGATGGTCTTAAAGATCCCTTCCAATCTAGACGATTCTATGATTCTGTGATTTGGTTTTGGTGCTCTCCTGTCAGCCTGCACCACTTGCTGGAGTTCATTTTCACACCAGCATTTTGGCCCATCACCTATCTGCCTCTTGCCACTCTTTCCTACAAGCAGGGTTCAAGCAAACTCCCCAGCTAGCTTCTGGGATTAAGCCCCATGCCTTATCAAGTTTCATCTGCCTTAACATAGGGCAATAAGTTTGCCCTGTAATTTCTCTTCAGTGGGAAAATCCCGCCCCTCAGGGATGTTTCCCCCTCAGAGGGGAAAACATCACATTTCTGGCAAAGACCCTCCTACTTTTTCACATGTTTCTGGCCACGATGGCCCAGACTGAAGTGAGCCTTGAGTCCAGGTTTTGATATGGCCTCACACTGCACCACTCTGTCAGATTTGGCATGTGGTTTTGTACTTGCTTCTAGAGAATACTGAGTAAAATGGGGATTTTTTTACTTTTTTTTTATTATTATTATTTACTGAGGGCACCATCTCAAATGACTAATCAATACATATGAGCTAGAAAGAATGAATCTGGTATTTTGCCCGTGAGATATAAGGTTTAGAAAGAAAGCTGATGTCCTAGCAGGAAAAGTTTCTCTGGAGAAGTCAGTTTGCAGGTTTAATCATCAGGTTTCAAATAATTAAACACCCCAGAAATGTATTTTCAGATTATAGCAGAGTTGACTCTACCCTCCAGTTATAAGTGTCAGTAATCAGTAATGCCATTAATTCTTTTTAATACTCTTAATAATTTCTGCACCAGCAATAGGGAATAACATGAATGCTGTCGTGGAGGCTTTTGAAGCCAGAATAGGGCCGTGACAAAATGAATCAGCTTCTCAGTTTATCTAGTTCCTCTGAAATCAAGGGAGTTATGCTAAGTTACACCATACCAGAAGCCAAGTCATTTCAAGCCTTGTATGATTTAATAGTAACTTTGCCAAACTTGGTTATGCTTTCATAGGAGTAATAGAAAATAATAGCACTGTGGAAGGGGAAGGTGGGTTTATTTAGCCTTGTGCATATATATTCATTTTGTGGAATCACTGATTAGACTGCGGAAATAGCTACTTAAACATTGATTTAACGCTTTATGAGTGTCAATGTTTTAAAAGAATAGCTCGGATTTCTGTAGGAATCTTTATACAAGCAGTAATGCTGAGTAACACCATCTAATTTTGTCTCTTCCTTTCTGTAATATGGTCTGACTTTAAAAACGAAATAAATAAATAAGCAAGCAAGAGAAGAGCAGTATATTTGCTCATAAGAATTATCTCCTTATCAAGGACGTTGCAACAAACCTGCAGCTCAGATCCTTCATTAATTAGGACAGAAACGCTATACAGGCACATTGGCCAAATGTTAGTGAAAGTTCTCTAACACTTTTTTAATTGTTGTTTTTAGAAAGGCTTTTTTTTTCCCATTGTTGTTTTAGCCTTTCCTCTGTTATTATGAAGGACAATATATATCATTTTTACTGCAAAGTGGCAGGCAAGCCAGGATATTCAAATGAACAAACCTGGATGCTTTACAACTTTTGCCCTCTTGAAATCAGATCTGAAAAATATAGGACCTAAATATCAATACTGTAAGGTTTTAGTTTTATATCGGGCATAAATCTTAACAACCCGTACTTAACAATGAGCTCAGATCTTAACTTAATCTTTGGCAGGCTGAGAATTAAACCAGCACACGCTCCGTTTTGTCTTCTCTCCCAGGCGGCTCCTTGAAAAAGGCACTGTCTGTGCCAGCCAGCTTAAAGGTTTTATAGCTGGTGAAAAGCAGATACAGTTCTGCCTAGGTGGGCCACAGGCTCCTCCTGAAAGACAAAGAGTTGAGTCTTGCACTCCCGAGCTCTCTTCTGCTTAAATAAAGTTGCTAGTTGCCTAATGAATGTTAGCTGTAATACTCCCTGTGGTCAGTGGGGCTGTTGTTTAATGAATTGCTTAATGTGCTTGATTACTGTTACTATGTGGAATGAGGGAAATAGCCAGAGAGATTTGAAAGACCCACTAGAGAATACGATGCAAATGAATTGGATCAATAAGAAGTTTTTGCTCATCTCTGAACAACGCATTATGTGCTGCATTGTTGGAGTTGGGAGTAATGTAATTTTGTGGCTTGTTGTTGTTCTTTTTATAATTCAGAAAAATAAATCTCGTTTGACATTGGGTTTTAGGGCTGGCCTTCCTGGAGTTATAAATGTTCCCCTGACTCCAGTCCCGGTTACTCACATGGACAGATAAATTAATTAGGAAAACTTTTATGCCAATTACTTTATGCCCTTGGCTTTCATATGTTTCTGAAGAGCGGCAGCTAATTAAAGATATGATTCATAATTACTGGTCGATCGAGTAGTTGAGTAATGGAATCAGGAACTGTTCCAAAAAAATTATCCATCACATCATTACTAATTGTTACATAATACATAAGGATGTAGAATTCAAATAAAAAATTACTCACATTTGAAAGATTCATTCAGTTAGTGAGCTCGGGATATTTTTTATAACAATTATAAACACCAAGATAGTTCTCACATTTTTAAAGATCACAGAGGTTTTATAAATATTTATAATTAAATAGGAGCATAATTTCCACCGAGTAAAGGACTCAAGGGCCTAGCTGGAGGAGTGGGTTAGTAGAATATTGAATTTATGGAAGCTGGAAATCAAATGTTTGGGTCAAATTAGGGCTCAAGTGAAATGAATATGACGGTGTCTTCCTAGTCCTGTTTGCACAAGCCGCAAAACTGCTCTAGTTTGGCAAGCATTGCGGGCTAATTTCTAGAGAATAGAAGAGCTGTTGCAAGTTATAACTTGGCACCGAGCAACGCACAGAAATTTGCACAGAATTTGTCAACACTCATTTTTCACAGCCATCATTTGCTGTCCCAGCAAGAAGATCATAACAGATAACACAACCTGGCAAAACTGGTGAAATGGTGAAAAAACCCTAAATTCCTCCACCGTTTCCTTGCTAAGTTTGCAGATGTTCTGTGTTATCACAGTTTATGAGCAGTCGTGTCACTTCTTCAATAAAAGACGTCTGGGAAACCCAAGCGTGGGTTCATTCAGTAATTCGGATACCCCAGAGGTGAGCCTGGGAAACCTCTGGGTTCAGTTTCCCGCTGCTTCCTTACAGCTTAAAGCAATCATGTGATAAAGTCCTATATAAATATCTACATTGGCTAAGCCTTGAGAATATTTCCTAAAACTTACAAAGCAGGGCCAGCAATACTTAGGGCATGAGCCATCACAAAAGCTGTGAAGATGTCCCAGCCAGCAGTTCAAAAGTTACCAAGAGAACACCTCAGGCAGCCAGAAAATTTTAGCTGACTCAATATTTATTTGAACTTCCTGGAGCGCCTGATGCTGCATCTTCTTCATCTCCTTCATTTATTTAAGTAACTCAGATCTAGAGTATTAGTTTTTTCACCTACTCCGCAATGGTTTTTTTGCTATACTTGGTTGGTTTTATATGATTAACTTAACCTACCACTCATTAGACACATGGCATATGGTTTGGAGGAGGATTAATAAATGTTTTGCCGTATCTGAACAAGAGATTGAAAATGAATGAAAACAAACTTCCACTTCTGCTTGCAGCTTTAAATGGCTGTTTAGCTGCCATCCATCTGCAGGTACCGTGTGCTGCCCTCCTGAATATCATCAGGGAACAAAGGAGAATTCAATTAAACATCTTTATATTCTAGTTGACTTGGATTGCTATAGATACCTACAGCAGCATGTAGGAGAACCCAGCTGATGGGTGGATAAGAGCATTTAGCAGAAGAATGTCCCAAAGACCTCCAAGTCCAGAGCAAGGCGGACACAAGGCGGCAGAAGGAGAGAGGGACCAGCAGGGAGCATTTGGCCCCTTCTGAGAGTCAACACCAAAGTCAAGTCCTCTGAAGTCCCCACCAGCGCAGGGCACTCCGATGAACCTCCCTCTTATTACCTTGTAGAGGTGTTCAAGGGGAAACAGCTGCTGGTGTGGTTTGTTTTGGTTTTTTTTTTTTTTAAAGCAGCTCTTTTCTAATAGTGCTACATCTTTAAAACTACGTTTTGGTGTTTCAGGAGTTGGTACGTCCTGATGAAGTGAGCGGGAAAGGTCTTTCCCCTGCACCAGGTCAGCTGAGCACGCAGGGGAGAGGAGGGTGACAAAGTGATGCATAGAAGTCTGCAGAGGTGTTAAGGATTGCGGCTGTAGAACTAAATGCTTTTAAAACTTCAAAGCTAACATCCTAGGGAATAATAAAGTGCAAAAACAAGTAATATACAATCATGATATTATATTAGATGGGAAATCAATACTGAACCTGGTAGCCATATTACAGTGCGTTTCTATTGTGACGGTTAGTCAGAAATAGCTTTTAGGATGAATGGTGGCAGCCTCTGACCCGTCAACATCCTTATCAAACACACACTCCTGCCTGGCAGAGGCACGGATGCTCCTCACCTGCAACAGCACCGCACTGGGAAAGGGCTGTCTGCAGGCCAAATGAGAACAGAAATTCACCACTAAAGAAAAATCCCAACCCTCACACAATGTAACCTTAATTCACAAAATCCATTGGTGGGGGGGGGAAAAGAAAAAAAAAAAAGGGCACTTTGAAATGAATTAAAGCTAATGTCTCTGCAGAAGTTTTATTTTTAAACATTTAAGCTGCTACGCTGCTGGTTTATGAAATATTGTAAATGTATTTGCATAAATGGAGCAGGGGGAGGAAAGATATTCGAGTTTGATACGGTTAGGGGTTTTTATGGAAGTTTAATTTCTTCTGATTTTAACACTAGAATTAAATGATTCAGTTGTCTGGACATTTGTCTGGAACTAGAAACCCTGTGGACATATGTCAGACCTCAAGATGCAGCAGGGCACAAGAGCAGTTCAGTCGATACCGAGTATCTTTGGGGGAAAGTCCTCTTTTTTCTTTTTTTTGTACAAGAGAAGAGAAAGCATACAGTTTATTTTAAGACATTGTAGTCCATATGTTAGAGAAAATTTTGGTATAGATTACTCAGTGTGTATGTGGTACCCTCTGACTTAAAAGGGAAATAAAGGTTATTTTCATACTATTTTTTGAATTACTGTACAAATTACTTTAAAGCAATTGAAAAGGAGCAGTTTTGAATTAACGGACGAAAAATTACATTGAATTATTCTCATTATGATAATAGCCTTATAGCTCTTGGTGAAATGGAGATTTTCATACTTTAGGTAAAATAATCATACCAGTGGTAAATGCTACCATGTAACAAATTCCCCTATATGTTATATAAATATGTGAAAATACAGGCTTACACTACAAAAAGAAAAACCCCTTTGGCCATGTTTACTGCTTGAAAAGTCACATGACCAAGACTAATTAATCTCCTGTGGTTTATCAGATCATATCAGTAAGCAATGGATTTTTCATAAATATTTGGGGTCACTTGATGCATTTTACTTTGATACATTTAAACATTTCATAACGGAATTTATTTCAAAACAAAAAACTTAAACTATTGCGAGTGCTGAAATGGGAAGCTGTCATTCTTTTCCCCGGATAAACAAAAACAACAATGCAGGCAGAACTTAAAGAAATACAAGTTAATTCAGTTTCAACAGCATTTTTCAATTGGAAAACCTTTTTTTTTTTCCAAAACAGAAATGTTTTTGGGCAGCTTCAAGAACAGCTGATGGGTTTTAGTCCATGATACTTGGAAGGTGCTACAGCTTCCCTGAATTACCCATAAGGACGGAGGCGTGCAGAGCTCCAAGAGGGCAAAACAGAGCAGAGAACAGAGGGGAGAGGTGAAACAGGGTGCATAATTTCCACATTAGGTAGAAATTTGCTACCTGCAACCTGTGTCACAGTACTTAGCAGCATCAAGTACTTACGAAACTGTGAAGGCTGTCGTTTCTGTCTCAGAAATACTTCAAACTTGAGAATCTCATCCTGTAACTTTCAGGCAAAGCAAATATTTGTCACTTCTTGGATTTCACCTAATTATATGCTTTCACCAGGAAGGTGCTATTTATTCTGCATGCGTGAACTTCTTTGTGGAATAAATATTATTTGCAAAAATCCAAGATAACATGGTTCATGCCTGTCTGTGTCAGATGTAATAGGCACTCTTAAACCAGATGTACCCTCGGACCACATTTCATCATTAGTTTACCACCTTTCTGATGTCAAAGGCAAATATCTGATGTTGCAACAGATTCCCAATAATGCCCTAATGCACTTCATATGCCATAAAACTTTCATTACCGGCAACACCAGCTGTGTTGTGTCACTATAGCCAGTGAAATTCTATAACATTTTACGAAGTGCAAACTTGTTCTGCGAAGACAGATAAGATCCATTAACTAAAAAGTGGACTACATTGCCAAAGTCTCAGGGCTTCACCAACTGGTGCAAATTGGGCAAATTGAGCTGAAAATCCACTGAGTAGCACGTGTTGTTGTGCCCGTTTCATCCTCAGACTGCGCTCTGGGAGCTGTCTCCCCGTTGAGAGAGGTTAGCGGTAATACATAGCATTAAGAATATATGGTGTAATACTGCAAGATCTCCCTGTCTCTGCCCGGATCCCCCACCACTCTTTCCTCCCTGCCTGAGAGTGGTCCCGACAGGCGACCGAGCCCCCAGGATGCAGGGACCGTGATGATGCCAGAAGGCTGGTGAGCGTAGGTGGCAGGACTTTGGCAGGGGCTGAGCCTAGGCGTGAACATCGTCTGAGGCGAGACAAGGTAAATGGCCGTGGGATTCTTCACACAGAGAAATAAATGCCTGTTTATGACAGCTGTTCTTCAAAACCGCCACACCTCAAGCACGAGCAGAGAGAAAGGAGAGCCGTTTCTTTCCCCGCTGCTTTTTTGGCGCGTGTGATGAGCGCTGAGACGCTCTCGCAGTTCGGGGTGGGGGTGGCATACAAGTAGGTCAGTTCAATAGATGCTCCTTGCAGTAAGCAGACAGCTAAATTATTAACATTATTTTCTGAAAAAAAAGAAGGCGCTTGTTATTACATGATTCATGCTTGAAGTTTTCCAAGCACTGAAAACAGAGTCCTCGTGATTTACAAGTAAGAACAGATTATTAGTGTCTGAGAACTTAATTGACTGCCTCCCCTCGGCCGTTGACTTCAGCAGTAAATTTTTTTCCAGCTACCTGCTCAAAATAGCAGCATCTGCCCCTTAAACACCCAGCACGGATCAAGGATGGGAAAGTTCTGTGTGTCTGTTCTCGCAGAATAAATCAAAATTTGAGGCTAAAAGCCTCAATCTTGTAGAACTGGCACTGTTGGAAACAAATTGCTGGACACCTTGAAATCTCTGAGGGGCAAAGAAAATCAAAGCCAATTTCTAATATTTTTCTTCCTAAAACTGCTCTCATTGTAAAATGAAGAGGCATGTGGAGTATTCAGGCTGAGGTGAAGGAGGCGGGCAAGCACAAAAGAGCCTGTCTGCAGCATTGGGAGTCTCCAGTGCCACACAGTGACTTTCTCTAATTTATTCAGCGGTGAATTCCAGTGAGATTTCCTCTCAGCCCTGCTCACACACATATGTTCCGATGTACGAGAGCCCTCCTCTCTCCCATAAAAGCTGACACACAGACGTATAGCGTGCACATTGTACTTTCCTACTTGGCAACTGATTGCATATCTCAGCTCCACCGTGGAAGTAATCCCCACATATGTATAATTATTTTTAATGAATTAAGTCCTTGAAGTGTGAAGATCCATAAAGATCTTTATAGTCTCCTTTGACACTTGAAGGTAAATATTTGCATTGTGCATTTCAAATTAGATGTGCAACGCCTGTTAAAAATAATGGGAGCTGGAAGTCTGGTCTGTCTAATGATTTCCTTCTTGATCATTGCGATAGTAGAGAAAATATAGAGAGCAGGTGCTGGAGTCCTCCTCTGCTCCCCTGAGGATGGAGAGATCTGTTGGCAGAGTCACCCCTAGGCTGGATGAGAACATCTTTTCCAGAGAGGGGCTGTGTTAGGGCATCTGCTAAATAAATGGTCCCCTTCCCTGGTGCTTCCTGACTGATAACAGGCACTTCCCATTCCTGCTGCATTACTGAGATACAGGGGTTTTTTTCACTTACAACTACTCTATAGCTTATGCTGAAACATCTCTCGGGTCTGCAAGCAGCAGGAGGGAAGACCGTCAATGTTGTCAGGGAGGGGGACACAGTGGCCACAGGACAGCTCTGTGCACTGGGGACCACACGGGAAAACCAAACTTGTTGGGTTAGTGCGAGGTGGGGAGGAGTGGGTGTAAGGAGACTCCTTGAGGTTGCCCAGAGCACTGTGCAACCCCGCTGATCAGCCTGAATTAGCCAGTGAGGGGCTCTGTGCCAGGCTGGGAAGCTAAGCCAGCCACATAGAGCTCCTCACCAGCCTGCCTGGCAGTCTTCTCCTGCCTGAACTCCTCCATCTGGCACTAGTGTGGGTCCATCCACACGACGGCAGAGTTGGCTGGGCAGTGACTGCCTTTAGTCAAACCTCTCAGATTTGGACCTTCCATTAAAATGTTCAGAACTCTCAAAATAGATTGCATCAAATCCCTTCACTGATGGAGCCAAACCCTCCATGTTTCTCAGCCTTGGAGGGGAGGAGTGGGGTTGGTGGGTTGGTGCTTGAGCCTCATCTTCTACCCCAGCACACAGGAGATAGCTGGAGTAGATACAGTTCATCCTGACACAGCTCCCAGTCATCTGAGCTGTCAGGTACTTGCTTCACCAGTACCTGCACCAGTAAGGCTGAAACATTCATCCTGTGTGAGGAGCATCCAGCAATGCCTGACAAGATGGGGTTCCACCATCCCACACTTAGTTACTCCCAGGGAGCCCTTAGATATCGTGGGCTTGTCTGAGACCTTCTAAGCCATTATGGTGATCTCTGCTGTGTGTGCTGGCACAGTAACATTGCCCACAGCTCTTACACCAAAGAACAAAAGAAAAAAAGGCACACATTTTTACTTTAACAAAAGTCACGTCTCACTGCATATACACTTTAAAAGTCAAAACATTTGGTGCAGTGAAATTTCTGCTGTACCTAAGGATGACATGGCAACTCTTCTTGTCCCAAATCAATAAAAAAACCCCACGATTACTGCTCCTCTCTTCAATGTTTTTGAGTAAGTCATAATTCTACATCCAGGAGATACACTGATACACAGTGATTCATTGACACATGTCCGCTACAATATACAGTATCACCAATTCCTAACCAAAAAAGGATTAGAACTGTATATAATGTGAAGAATGGCTTGGAGCCTTATTGTGAGAGACTCAGGAGGAAGGAGAGTTAAAGAAATGATATGTCACTCACTCCTAAATGTTGCAGTTGTCTGGTTTGTCATCTGATGCGCTGGCTTTGCAAGCCTTTAGTTACCTGGAAATTCCTGTAAGAGCCTGGAGGGTGGGCAAAGAGGCAGGAGGAGACTGGGGAGGGGAGAAGGGAGAGAAAGAAAGGAGGATTAAACTGAAGCACTCCTATCAGTGCTACATTTTCCCTCCAGAGAAATCCTTATTGTGTACTGAGTACCACAAGAGCATGTCTTATTGAGGGGAGGGAGAAGGAACAATCAGAAACTCTGTCACATTGTATCACCGTGACAAGTAGTTGTGGGGGTTTTTTTAAGGAAGGTATGGCTGGCTGGAGCAATTTCTCACTCCTTTTTAGCATCTTATACGTGGTTCAGGATGCTCCAAGAAAAAGAGTAAAGCCGCCTCGCTGCGTACCATGATTTGAAGGAGCAGAATATGCTGTGGCCTTTCTTTGACTCCAAGTAGCCCAAAGATGCCATCAGTTAATCTGTCCCTTGGCACAGGCGTACATTACATGGCAGGCCATATAGAGAGACCTGCTCAGGTCCAGTAGCTACGTGCATGTGCAGGGAGAAAAGTGCTATTTTTGGGTCCCTCAGCCCTTCAGTTTTTCCCATCAGGGTGATCATTTTGAGAAACCCACTAACCCATTCTCTAGGGGGGTTTGGGGGAAAATCTCAGGCATGGGGGGATTGTCACCTCATGATTTTCTATGAACAATAGGCAAAATGAGACTGATCCCTCTTCTACTGGACTGATCCAGTTGCAGAGGAATATTCTGGCTTAGAGCTCAAGTGGAAACTGTAACATCACAAGAGAGTATTTCGGGTTTCACACTTTAATAGTTACCATTTGTTTAACCAATGAGAAAGTGAATCTTTTTTTTTTTTGTTAAGCATAAAGAGAAAGATTGAGCTCTATGCCTCGTGGATAATTATGCCTTATTTCTCTCTATGACAGTGCCTTTCTCTGAAAACTACACCTAAGTTGTGACTAAGTAAGAGATACCATTTTAATAGATCTCAAACGGGAAACACCAGAACAAATTGAGATGGATTCTTCCTTTGTGTCAGTACCTTACTCCTTTTCAAACAAGAAATATGATGCCTTCAATTTCACTGATTACTAGTTTCAGTGTCAGTTTTATCAAGGCAATGATAGGCTCTATAAAAATGTCCTCCTAATGTTATTTGCCTAACAAAAGTAGTACCTGACCGGCAGTTTTTAGAGACAGCGTAGAAGAATAGATCATATTTTTCTGCTGGCTCTACCTGGTTTCTAGCTAGCTGCTTGGTTTAATGTCACTGAGAGCCCTCATAAAAGGATCACTGCAACACTAATACTGAGCATTTCACCATGCTGCTTCTTTGTGTGTGTCAGGATTAGGATCCATTTATGTTTATCTTATTCGGTTCTTTATGTCAGCAAAGCTGATCCTAGAGTTAAAGCTAAACTTCCTGAAGCCACAGTTGGCCAGTCCAGGAGAGAACAAAAATGCTGTGCCTGACCATGTCTGGCTCTGATGAAGCTTAAGTGGCCTTTTCATGCCCTCCAGTAGCAAGGTTGGATTCTTGCAAATGTGCCACCACTGTCGTAGCTGCATAATTGAAGGACTGACAGTTCTCAAGACTTTTTTATTATTTTTATTAGGGAATCTGTTGGCACTGACAGTTTTTTCTCATATTCTTCAAATACGCTGGATACTGGCAGCTGAGGATTCTGCCTGACAGCTTGCATTGAAGTATCGGGGTATTTTTCATGTTGGTACAGAGAGAGAAAAACTGTCAACAGGAACACAAAACAGATCCCAGAGATGGTTTTATATATCTTAGTTTATTTCAGACTTGGTGCTATTTTGATTTTTCACTTGCAAATCGTAATTTTAATTATATGTGAGCAAAGGTTATTGTTAAAAATGTAAGCAACATGATAAATTGAATGCCTCTAAACAAATACATAGTAAGAGCATAGTCAGCAAGGGAAGAAGTTTCACGATTCATAGCTAGCCTCCTTTATTTAGGTCACTGCTAGAATGGCTTCATCTGAGCCCATTTTTTTTAACGGTTCAGTACTGAATGATGCCAGATCATGAATGGCCTTCTATATTCCTTCGTCATAAACAAGAAAGCAGAGGCTAGACAGATTAGTTTTGATGTGGATCAAAAGCAAGGTCTTTAAGGATATACGGGAAAACCTTTAAGGTTGTTTAAAGAGCGTACTTAAAACGCAGGGAAGATTTTCCTTGACTTTGCTGTCATAAAGGATTGCGTTGAACATGACTAGCAACAAAACACTTGGCATACTGAGAGCAGGACTTTCAGATCCCGAACACCCAGCAAGGAGCAAATTGTGTTGAACACAGAAGCAGGAGATGTGGTTCCTTGGCAGACCTCATGAGCAGCGATGCCAAACTCTGAGCTGAATTACCAATGGGGAATCAGCAAGTGTGAATAGCCCCAGATAGGGTTTAGAGGTCTTCCTTTCTGGATGAGCACCGAGAGAAAATAAGCAGTGCCTCTACAGTACTGCAGAGCTTTTATAAAATCGACTCTTCAGAGACACGGGTTGATTAATTAAACTCACTAAAGTGGATGTGATTAAAAAACATACTGTCAAAGCAAGAGGAGAAAGATGAAGAAGAAAAATTTGTATGTAAGAAATCATTATTTGCATGAAATCATTGTGAGTTCATACAAAGGGTCTATTGGATGCACATCGGCCAAACCTTATTGATGATTATGGATTTTCTGGATATGCCTCAAAACCAGCATTTTCACCCCTGCGTAATTGCTTTTTTTCTCCTGACCATTTTTATAATTTGATTATCTCTACAGCTCCCGTAGTATAAGCTATTTGTTGAGAAATGCAGTAGTCACATCAATAAAAAAGTATTATAGATACCGTAAAAATAATCTGATATTTCAATTTACATTTAAATTCTCTGGATTTTTGGAGTTCTGTTTCTTTACCATTAGTAATATTGTAAATGCCAAACAAGCCCTCAAAAGAGGATGTATAAGTTTAAGTGGAGCATGCCTCTGTTAATGGTACCTGGGGGTCAGCCTACCAAAATATTATTTGTGTGCCCAGACAATGACTGCTCACTGCATGTCATGACTGTCCCCTTGGTCTCCATGATGACAACCACAGGCTCAGGTTCCAGACCCGTTTCCAGGTAAATACATCCATGCTTTCAGACCACTGGAACCTCTCACCCTTCATGACTGTTAACTATTTGAAAATAACTCTCTTCTCAATAATTGCCTGTGATCCTTTCCAGTTCCTGGAACAAGTCCACGGAGACAAGGCAGCAGTGGGTTTGTATTTAAAAATGATTACAATCTTTCATGATTTTTGGTATTTTTTGGGCGTCTCCTAGTTCTACTGGATAGGGCAACGGACTGGCAGACAAGAACCTGTCTGCTTGTCCCAGCTCTTCTGCTCTGCTCTGCAACAAGTTGTGAATCACCTCACAGTCCTGTTTCCATCATTCCTCCATCCTTCATCAGTTTTGTATGTGTTGGCTTTAGGATGTTGAGAGAAGTAAATATTTTCCTGCTTGCTTGTGGGTTGCTCGGAGCAATTCTCTTTTTCAGTTCCGCTAAGTGCAAATGAAACCGAAAATTAATGTATATTTAAAACTTATACAAAAGAAGGCAATTTAAACTTTGCCCTTGTTGTCCTTAAGTATTAAAATAGCCTTGTCAATTCATGCCCAGTGATATAAAGACTCAACTATGCACATGCTACCTGAGCTCCAGTCCTGAAAACAGGACTCACTGTCAAACCAACAGGACTGGCCAAGGAAAGTAGAAATAAGCATACGTGTACGTGTATGAGATAAGGGCTGGTGTTACAGACAGTTGCACTGATGTTGCTGCAGCTGCTCTTTGCTTGTTAGACAGTAGGATTTCCCACTGTTTAAACCAACTACCTAGGACACAGTAATCACAAAAGCAACAACAAAAAACTAGGACATTTTTAATGAAGCGAAAGGGCTTTTATAATTCTAGAAGTCTTTACAAGTCCTTCTAAAACTTCTCTACCTTATTTTGACGTTTTGACAGAGCAATAAGACAATTTTTGCAAAAAATAACAGGAGACAGAGTAAATTGTACATTTAAGTATTGTAGAAGCCAGTTCTTACACAGAAGAATAAAATAGATGCTGTATACATACTTTCAGAAGTGCTCAGCTGTATGGTCAAGAATCAATGGGCAGATAATTGTTCTTCAGCGTGGGGGGTCTCTCAGAGCCTGAGTTATGACCTACGTATTCATTTGCAGCTCTGACATTTAGGGACTTTCTCTCTGGAGAGAGGCACCAGCATACCAGGATCCTCTATCTTGTCCTGTGCAAGCCTCTGCCGTTACCAAAGGTGGAGGAAGAATTTGAGGAGTGCATGATGGAGAATGACCCTAATGGGGGAAGACCCAAGCCAATACGCCCATGGAGATGGTGAACAGGGAGAAAGCAAGTTCATGGGACCCATGCAGGATGACATATAGTTTGCAGAAAACGACCTACACAGGGGTATTATTTGGACATATTTGCCAGACCGAAGTTAGAGATTAGCTTCATGTGTGAATAGATACTGAATGGGATATGCCCACTTGCAAGTTAACACCACCTACATGTATGTAGAGATATGTAGATAAGGATAAAGATGATAAAGATAAACCTGATCAAGATAAAGGTAGATTATGAAGTGACTATATGTATATATGATTGCTTTGCAGTGAATTTATACATATGCATACATCAAACAGAGTGATAGAAAATCATAGCATTCATATATTCTGTCTAAATTAAAATGCATCAACAGGTCTCCCCAGAATAGTTGTGCAAACAGTGTATGTCTCTCTGTCATGCAACTGTGGGTAATTAACATATGCAAAACACTACAGTCCTGCTAGAAGCTACCCAGCCCTCCCCTGAAATTTAGGCTCTATTTATTTACAACAAAATAAAGTGGACCCTTCTGGAAAGAAACATAGCTTTGCGGCTGCACCAATGCTGTCGCACAGATGCTTTAAATCTTTTATATCTCCCAGACCTCCAGGGGCTGGTGTTGGATGGTATTGAGCCAGGGCCAATAAATAATTTATGCTAAGTAGCAATTTAGTTGTTTGGCTTGGGGTGAAGAAATCCAAGAAATTCATAAATAAAGTTCCCATTTTTGCTGTGTTCCAAAGTTAATTTATGTTACTCTGCAATTAACTAACATAAAGGTGAAAAAATATGACAGGCCTAAGGTAGAAAATAAAGCTCATAAATCTGCCGTATCTTAACTAGTGGTGCTTTAATGATAGTTGGTGCTTGCACTTGGTTTCCCGTTCATCTAATTCACCTGTATTTGCTTGACCCAGAAAAATATAGTAATTGATTTCTAATAGTTCCCCTTTGAAATAAACAAACAAACCCAACAATTTTTGCTCTGTCTTTTGAACTAGAAAGTAGGTGCTAGATTTTGTCATATGCTTTGGCAAAATATGCAGAACTGGAAATGTATAATGTGTGGATAAAGTCTGGTCATCAGACAGTCCCTGCATGCTATGAGCTGTATTTAAAAACAAATCCGGTTATTTACGTCCTTTATATATACACACACATATTGCACTTATATACAAATGCATAGGATTTTGATGTGGTACCTGAATCCTTCTCTTTCACCTAATACAGATGTTTCCTGCCAAAGACATGAGTTTTCGTCATCATCATTCATTAGTCTATTGACATTGTGTGTACTGTTTAAACGGGTGCTCTTCCATATATGCAAGTGTGTGACGGTTGCTTTCATTAGACACTATCACTGCCTCATGAAGAATAAAATTATATAAATACTTGCTGTATGTAATGTACAAAATACGCAAGTTGGGTAGACTGAAGGAATGAAAGTTGGGCAAAGGACTGGATTCATGTTGTTCCAGGATGAAAAGGCAATGCTTGCGTTCTCTGCCTGGATATATGCTGTAAGCTGTTAACCATACTAGTGAAATTTTGCAATTTGTGTTGTTGCATTTAGAACTTTTGAATTGTCCATCTTTCTAGTGGGGAAGGGTTAGAGTAAAGTGGTGTATCCCATTAATTTCACAGGTTTTCTTACTCACAAGAGGAATTCTGACCATAGGCCTGAGGAACTTGTCTCAGGGAGGTTGTATGTTATTTGTTTCTACAGAAATAGATTCTGACTATCCGTAAACAGAGAAAAATTGAAACACTATTATGCAACAGAGAAGGACCGAGACCTCTGCTTCTCTGAAGCACTGTGCAGTCACTGATTTCAGTGAAACTACATTGATTCAAAGCAGCTTAATGTCTCGTATTTTCACCTTTAAAACTTGTCTCTGCAATTACTAGTAGTTTGAACAAGTGCATTCAACATCCTTCCTTTCAGGATGCAGAGAAAGGGAAGCTTCTTTCCTCCCCTCAGTTTCACTCCTGCAGAGCACAGTGTTGCAAACACCCCTCGCTGAAATCAATGCCTTCTTATAACTTCAAGGAGCCTGTAAGCTTCAAACCTGTTCAGAGGTGAAGTGGCATGGAAGAGTTCAGGCTCAGACACTCAGATACTTGCCTGTTGTAGAAAAAACATCTCCGACCGTTATCCAAAAGGGTCTCGTTATGAAAGAGATTGCATCTGCTGCGATAATGGGATCAGAATACGCTTCACTATCCACTGTAATATTTGTTTTCTTTTTCTGGATGTTTTTGCATGGTGAAGGTGAATTTAGCTCTTTACTTCCTGCGATAGAAAATTGCATGATTAATTTCTCTTTTAATTGCAATTCGGACTATCTTGATTTCTGACTCTCACTTTTAATCATGTTCCAGGCAGTGCTCTCTGTGTCGATGGCACAGAGGAGCTGTGGGGTGTTGTCACACGAGTGAGTATGACCCTTTCCCCCTCTTTGGCAGACTTTAGACCACAGGGTCCACTGTGGAGGAACAGTCCTAAACTCTCACAGAATCTACTTTTTAGAAACAAATTTCAAATTTGCCAGATAAGAGTTTGGAAAAGAACATGTAATTTATTTAATGGAAGACAAGGTGTGAATCTCCTCATTAAAATTCATAATGAGATGCATCTGGCATCTTAACACTTCTTACTATTCTGCAAATAGACTTTGTAAAAGGCCATTTTGCTCTTTCTAGCAGGACTACATGGCACAGATAAAGGGTTTTGAATTGCAGAAATGAGAATACGTTTTCAAGTCTATTACCTCCAATTTCCAGTCATTAAATGATTCAGTGGGAAAGTTTCTTTTTTAACTTTAGTGACCTCTAGCAGGGACACCAAGCCAAAGTGACTCTTGAAGGAGACTGTAAATCCGACATTTTTATATAGACATTTAGAAACCAATAGAGGAATGGCTAAAAAGCAGTTCAGCTTGTTCCTTCCAGTCCGACTCAGATCAGATTTCAACCAAAATAATGTTTCCTCTAAATATCCATTTGTCAACATAGAGGGAAAAAAATGAGCAGCATCATTTCATTCTTTGCTGAACAGGACTCCCTACACCTGAAAGGTGTCTGTCACACTGGAGACTCATCGAAAGAGCCAAGGGGAAGCAGAGAGTTTTCTGCCCTCTGGGATGAACTAGTCCCTTTACCCCATCGAGGTTAAAGGATTTGTATGGCTCAAGGCACGTTTTCAGTTCTTATATCTGGTTCTCACTTCAATCTCTGGAGCTGCCAGAGACTGATACTCTACATTTTCCTCCTTTCACGGCTGCTCTGCTTTTTCTCTCTTAAGAAAGTGAAAAGGAGTTTAGGAGGCAATTCAAGCCCCAAGGGAAATGGCAAAATTCAAATTCAAAATTTCACCCTTCCACCCCTCCTAACGCCAGAGGCAGCGGGGTAAAGAGCTCTCCTACCAGCAGACATTGCGGTGGGCATCTCCTCCATCAACTTGGGTAGATGGGACAGGAGTGTCCCATGTCTCTCCCTCTGCTCTCCTATCACTCTCTGGAAAAGTCTGTTTCTCTTGACTGACTCTTAACAGAGCCTAAGTGTTTGGTTACCTGGACTTTTAACATTTACACTGATGATGAAGTGTAAAATAACATAAAAAGAGAAATGTGAAACAAAAAGGAAGGTATTCTTCAGATGCAGAAAGCTCAGGAGCATTAATAGTTTGGGAGCATGCATAACTAAGACTATATGCACGGAATTACATATAGATACATAATTGTGGGAGCTTGATCTTGCAAAACATGGTTTTTGTATTTTAAATTGATGCCGTGTGGGATATATTTGCTTACAGTCTTAGAGATACACTGCATCTCCAACACATCTTTCTTAATTTAAATGTTTCCTGAGTAAAAAAGTGGATTTATTCCACAGAGTGTGCTATTGGATAGCTCATGCATAAATTTGTTAGAAGTTACACATATGGCTATACGTATCTCCAGCTGATTTCACTGAAGCTGCTTTGTGGGAAAGATGCCACCCACAGTCACCTACACGTGTGCCGTCTAGTCCCACGCTAGGTTTACACAGCAGAAACCAGTTTCCAATAGCCCTATGCAGAACATCGGTTACAACAGTCACTTGTCAGGGTGGTATGATGTACTTCACCTAGCAGATTTACACATCGAGCATCGTGATGAAGCTGGTGCTCAAATAATAAGGGGAGTTAGAGAAAAATAAGCAGACTGTGCTATTTACCAGAAAGAGACTGGATGCCAGTCTGGAGCTCTTGTCGAGAGCTCCTTCTCTGTGAAAACAGGTACATGTAAGAGACAATCTGCATAATCCATAATAAAAAGAGTGTGAGTTATATTGTATCTCATAGTTTGCTGGTATACCCATTTCATTACTTACTGCAGATTTACTAGGGATTCCGATCATCTTCCTTTCTGCTCTGACGTGAAATTTTTTTAAATGATTAATGTCTGTGTAGATTCTCAGATTTAACACATCTGCTTGCAGTGGGTAAAGATTATACATTAGCTGATCACTGCAATATTTTTGAGGTTGCACCTTTGCTGTACTGAGCAAGAGGAAAGCTAATGCAGTCACTCAGAACAGTGAGAGATTTGCACAATATGGCCTAATCAGCTATCCAGTTACTGAGGAGGGAAGCATATACATAAATATCAGCTGTTGATAGTAAAGGAACCTTAATTAGTAATATTAAAGAGTGTAAATATTCAGAAGCATTTATGCTGCTTTCACAGCATCTGCTCAGGACTCCATTAGTAAATATTTTTTAAAAAGTACACTTCTTATGTGATATTACCAAAATAATTCATTCATTTTCACAATTCTCTTTCAATGTATACTGAACTTCTGCTTTCAGCTTTTAAATAAACACCATATACCTATATACCCTCTCTGGTAACAACTCAGACCTGATCTGCTGTAAAGTGGTGGGGCAGATTAGGACTTTATACCTTCAGCTTAAGCAGGACATCTTCTCGTGTGGAGATCACTGTTATGTTGAGCCGTGGTGTTTCAGGCCCAGTGTTTTTGAGGAAATACAGGTTCACAGCGCCCGTAGTTAGGCTGTCTGCTTTCACTGTGGTGCCTACATCACTGAAGAAGGGTAGGGGAGAAAATAAGCCTTAACTGCATGGACCTATGCAGAATGAATTAAGAAAATTCTTTCTTCCTTACAAATTCACATAGATGTATTTAATTCTTGTCATGTTCTTATGAAAACAGCTTTTGTGTCCTTTGGAGGTAGAATCTTGACCCACCTGAAGCTACTGGAAAGAGTCTATTGAATTAAGTAAAAATCACAGTCAGGACTTTGTACATGGGAAATAAAAACTGTTATCTACTAAGTCCTATGATACCACACTTCATTGGTGTAACCTGATGTTGCAGGCATTTTTGCTTGCAAACATAACACTAACACCTCTGGTAGTTCTAGTGAAAACCACGTTTTTGGATACAGATTTTTGCTCCATGTTAATCACAATTCTGTTTTTCTTATGGGTGTATATTCTAAAATAAGACAAGAATTTTAAAAGAATTTAAAGTACTTTAGCTAGTAAAATCTAGGGGTTTAATTTTCTCTCTTCTAGGAAAAGAAATGAAAAGCTATACAACATATTCAGTGACACAGAATGTGACAAGTGTGCTAATAAATATTAATAAAATATGTATTGGAGATAAGGTATCCCTCACAACTGCAATTTGTCATATAATCTTTGACATTAAAGGTGTAAAAGATCCCCACATCAACTCATCCAGTTGATCCACTGTGCAAAATCATACATATCAAAACTATTATTCTTGTTTGTTGAATTTAATTCTGTTCTTTTTCCATTTTTTCTAAATTACTTAAAAGCTAAAAAGAGATGACCAGGTGCTGTGATGTCATATGGAAAATGTTCACAAACAATGGATTTTCTCTAGCCCAATTTTAAACACCTAACACTCAGTCTTATGGTCCAGGCCAGTTAGTTTCTTGTCATGAAAAAGGAAAGACAGGTCTCTTTGGGCAATCATTCACCCCACTCTGCTGTGGGTATCTAGTATCAGCAAGAGGAGCAGCCTTCTCAAAGTGTCTTTCCATCTTCGTTGATTGGAAAGAGAGCTTAGATAAGTATGCTAGGACAGGTACCAACTCTTAGATGGCTAAATTTAGGTAATGCATATTCCATTGGAAGTGATTTTATTTTCTGTTCAGGCCTTTTGGAAATGGTTAATTAAAAAAAATAATAACAATTGTAACAGTCCTTGCGTAATTTTTCAACTGTTTCTTCCCATGGGTTGTTCTGGATTATTC
This sequence comes from Chionis minor, assembly GCA_013398295.1. Classification (NCBI taxonomy): domain Eukaryota; kingdom Metazoa; phylum Chordata; class Aves; order Charadriiformes; family Chionidae; genus Chionis; species Chionis minor. Next base: position 100,984 of record VZSF01004282.1, on the reverse strand, counting down.
AAAAAGATTTTCAACCGTTTTGCGAGCGGCTGTGTAAGTCTCACATGGTTGTTTCATTTTCCGTCTCAGTAACTTTAATCAGAGCTATCTCTGAAGACCATGGAGCCTTTCCTTTGCACTGACCGAGTGCTGGTGACTCTCACTAGATCTGTAAGGGGATATCCTTGCCTTTTTTAGGGCTCCATGCGACTATGACACTCATTTGCAGAAGTGAGGCCTAAGCCTTTCTGCTCATATAGTGACTTGGTTATTTAAGGAAAGCCAAAGGGAGTAAGACATCCCAAAAAAGCCGTGTTTTACCAGACTAATTTTAGCTGTCTGAAGATTAGACTGTCTCATTGGTTAATGGGAAGAGAGCAAAATCTCCAGGCAGTGGTTTGTGCCTTGCTAAGGTTGCCGCCGGAGGTGTCAATGAACCTCAGCAAGTCACACACACTCTCTGTTGACACCTAGCTCAAGGCGAATGCTTAATCTTTAAAGATCTGTGGTTAAATTAGGTGCCCCCTTCCCACCCTATCACCCCAGTGCCCAATTCAGCGTGACTTTCTGAAGCCTGGGTAGAAGTGAAGTGAATCCCTCTGCTACTATACACTGAACACTTAATGTGGAAATAACTGAATTTATCCCAGCTTTACTGTCAGGACCTATTTATCTGCTATATTTGCTCTTTTTATTAGCACATGGTAGAAGTGTGGCTCTGACTCAAAGAGGCTTTTTTAAAATTATTTTATTCGAACAAAATCCACCCTGCTCTTTTCCTAGAAGTATATCGCCTACAATTTTTTGTCAAAAATATCAAGGATCACCTATACTGTTGTGTCCTTCTAATGGAACTGTGATACAAAGGTGGCAAAATAAAATTGGTTTTCCAATTTTTCCCCTTCTTCAGCTGCAGGCACATGCAACAGCCCATGATAAAACCAGTATTTTAAAAAGATAACTCAGATGGGCCTTCAGTGTAATACTTTGTCTAATCATACCCAGGTGCCCACCATGATTATTATTATTGTTGTTGCTATATTTATCTTTACTGTGAGGTTAGCATCTGTCTTGAAAATTAAGTTATTTTCCTTCAGTCCATGCTGTATGTGCTCAGCACATTGCTGTTCTTTGCCATTACTTTTTGTAAATGGAAAGACCCGTGTCTTCCGACATACTTTTTACCCCATTGAATTCCCTGACCTCACAGAACAAAAGAACTCCTAACTTACAAAGATTTCAGAATTCGTTCTTACTCTGAGTATTTCAGGGCTATCTTTTCCCCACCTTTCTCACAGAAAATTCTGTTATTTTTTATATATTTCTTAGTTATGGCACAGTCCAAAATTTGGGCCATTATCTGTCTGGGTTTTTCCCTGTCATTTATCATCATTTTCTGCTATGTATCTGTCCAGTTGTCTTTTTCTTTCCTTTAATTTCTATTTCATGGTCCCCAGATAGAGAATGAAATATTAGGTTTGTCAAGCGTATATCATTGTTTAAATGCCTGGAGATGATGGGTTAAACAGCCCAATCAATGAAACAAACCTCCAGTGCATTGCAGCTACTGCAAGTGATGTTCCCTCTGGCTGTTTAAGACCTACCAAGTCAATAACCTATTAATATCATACTCTGCTAGGGTCAGCGCCAAACAAGTCACATGCCTTTTCAAGGCATTCAGCTTATGGGTGGATTAAATGGAAGGCTGTTGGTCCTCTGGTACCCTTAAAAAAATGTATTTTTTTAATCTTCTTGCGTGATTAAACCTTGTTGACTGTGAAATAAATTAAAAATTAAAAATGGATCAGATAGTAGTTACTGTAGCTACATAAAATCATAGCTTAACACAAACTGCACCACCAGTAATTCACGTGGAACCATTGCTTCTCTTTAGTATCTGATTATATTTTACTGCTATAGACTGCAAAATAGCAGTCTGCAAACGTGACACTTACTTTGCTCTCTATATATACTGCAAGAAAATGTTTAATCCTATCCATGAGTGGAACAAAGTTCAAAGTCTTCTGTTTTTATGATACATCCAAAATAGAATCACAGAGTACAAATAGGTAAGATGCCATTTAAAGTACCATCTAGCATCACCATTTACAGTCAGTTATTTTTCATAAAAAACATTCCAAACTTGAAAATTTAGTGCTGAATTTTATCCAGGATACATTTTTAGGTCACAGAAGTTCTCTGCATGCATCTGGAGAAAACTTTTTCCTAATATATCAAGCTGTAATTCATTGCATGAACCTGCAGACCTCACCATGATTAGTACAACTGGTTAACAGATAGTATGCCAATGTGAAAAAGGGTTGTAAGACCTCTTGAGAGAGCAACATTTGCGAGAACAAGCTGGGATATTCCCAGCTCTGAAACAGATGTTGCTTGAGAAAATGAAGTTTAAAATATCCAAAACATATCTCATCAGGTTCTATTCAAGGACTTTCACTCTGAAATGATCTGTTGGATTAATTTGTACTCAAGTTTGTACCTTGATTTACATTTGCATCAGGTTGTCTACTTCCAGGCCCATTGTGTTCCATTCTGGACTAGAACTGGATGAAATTTTTCAGACTTCCTTGTCACAAGCCTCTCCAAGTGTGAACACAAGAAGGCTGAGGCACACAACACAACGTCACTGGGAAGACGTTCCTGGGAGGCATCACAAGAGATCCCACTGCCCTTCCGCATGTCATTAACAAACCACTCAATTCAAGGTGGTTAGCAGGAAAATTAATCACCTCCTCACGGGTTCTTGCTAAGGTCACAGAACCAAGGGGCCTGGGTCACTGCACATGTCCTGTCCAGCCCCTGTGGTCTCAAAGAATATTCCCACTACAGCTGTATGTGCAATAGGCATTTTAATTGTGCCTGAGGTGAGTACTGTATTACTATATACAGGTGTAAGAGGAGCATCCCATTCCAGTCCTGATCCTGTACACACGTTATTTTCAAATAAAGGTCTTTCACTTGGTAGAGTTGTTTTTCATTTAGGAGGTCTTAGACAGAAACCAATGATGAGAAGGGGAGAGAGAGGTGAAAATAGGTGCAAATTCATTCCCAGATCAAGCCTTACATCTGATGTGCCCTCAAGAGGAGTGAAGGTGAAAGTATCAAAATGTTGAGGCTCAGTCCTGGAAGGTGGTGACTAATTCAGCCCGATACAGAAAAGCATTATGTACATGAAATGTTCAGTGCAAAAGAATAATTTCACTGGCTTCAGGAATGAAAGCTGAATGAATGACAAACCAGTGGTTAAGGTCTCCTTATAAATATTGTTCAAGGCCGAGTCTCTAATTAAAGATAAATAAATAAAAAAGAAGCCAGATCAACACAGAAAGCAAAAAAATAAACAGCACTTTCAGTCTTCTCCTCACACGAGGATTTACACAGGGTTCAAAATACATTGGCCCAAATTAAGCAGAAAAGAAAGAAAAAGTACCTATCTCATCCCTGATTATAAAAGAACTTCAGGGGCTCACGGTAAAGCCTTCTGGCAGAAAGAAACTTCAAAATCTATCCTTTTTTTCCCTTAACTGAGAACCCCCTTTGAAGTGCACTGCAAAGGATTCTGCCTGTCCCCAGAAGCCCTGTGCAGTGCCGCTAGCCATCAGCTCCCACCACTTCTGAATTAACATCCCACAGACACTCCGAAGGAGCAGCACACCTACACTTCCTAGCAGATAACTTATTTAGTACACGAGCTCCTGTTACCCACCAGGCCAAAAGAAAAAGCACTGTACCCCTTTGGTATTATCCCTGATCCCCAAGAGGAGGGATCAGCTCTTCCATGAAACATCAAATAACATGTTGCAGGCACAGTGGATTTGTGCGTGTGTGTGACTAGGTTGAGTAATTTACACAATGCTCCGTGGTAGAGTTTGGGGCCACGTCGCTTCACTGCTAGGAAGGTTTGTTCTCTGCATCCCTCCAAAGCTTAGCATTCATGAAAGCATTACACCAGCCCAAATTTTTCCCCTTTTTGTCAGCTATACTGGAAGACTGATCCACCTCTTCACACTTCCATTTCCATGGTTATTAGCTGGACCCAGTGCTCATGGGGGCTTATTGGGCTCCACTCAAGAGGCAGATCTCTCCCCACGCGCACTGCAAGGCCCTGCTCAATACCAGCCACAAGCATAAGACATGTGAAATTGAATTAGACAAATGGTTCATCTAGCCCAGTTTTGTTTTCTGCAGGACCAGCCACCAGGGTGGACTTCAGGAAACAAACAGAAATACATGTTTGTCTTATCCTGGGTAATGACTAAATATCCATCTAAGATGCAATGAGTCTCTTCTGAAACCTAGAAAATGAGTGATTTTTTCCTGCCCTGGCACAGAAAATAAAAGTTACTATCAGTATAGTTAATTTATAGTGACTAATACCAGGGTGTTTGCGTGAACAAAAAATCCTTTCTTTGGATCCTCCCAAGTTCTTGGCCTAAGTAACATGTTGAAGTAGAGCAAATGGAAGTTTCCTCCACCCACCCAAGGGAGGAGGGAAGTCCTATTGCTAGTGCTGTTGCCTGCTGCACCAATTAAAGATGAAGAAAATGTATTCTGGAAATTTGTACTGAACAGTCGAGGTCAACTGAATGACAGCAAGGTCTCTATGACTAAAAGTCTCTGTGCTCCTTTTACACACAAAGGTATTTTCCAGGTTGTCAGAGAAGGACCAAGTGAAATATCTCGAAGTCACCTCATTAGACGCTGTCTGGGGATCAGGACTTTCGCTGTTATAGCTTGGCCATACCATCACAAAGTTGATCAACACTGAGATATAAAATCATAGAATTGTCTAGGTTGGAAGAGAACTTTAAGATCATCGAGTCCAATCATCGAGTCCAACCATGAACCTAACAGTGCCAAAACCACCACTAAACCATGTCCCTCAGTACCACGTCTACCCATCTTTTAAATACCTCCAGAGACTAAGATTCCATCACTTCCCTGGTCAGCCCATTCCAACGCTTGATAACCCTTTCTGTGAAGACATTTTTCCTAATATCCAATTTAAACCTCCCCTGGTGCAACTTGACGCCATTTCCTCTTGTCCTATCACTTGTTACGTGGGAGAAGAGATCGACTCCCACCTTACTACAATCTCCCTTCAGGTAGTTGTAGAGAGTGATAAGGTCTCCCCTCAGCCTCCTTTTCTCCAGGCTAAACAACCCCAGTTCCCTCAGCTGCTTCTCATAAGACCTGTTCTCTAGACCCTTCGCCAGCTTCGTTGCCCTTCTCTGGACACATTCCAGTATCTCAATGTTTTTCTTGTAGTGAGGGGCCCAAACCTGAACACAGTATTCGAGGTGGGACCTCACCAGTGCTGAGTACAAGGGGATATGTTGGATAAGGATCTGTACCTAAAATGCTTTATGCCTCTCTGTCATGGCTGCCTTTTCTCCAAGGACTGCCCGTGAATGTGGGCACTGGCAGTTGACAAAGGTCCTATTATAAATAAAGGCCAAACATTTATTTGGTCTCCAATGTTGTGTCTTCTCAATGGCAGGAAATGCGCAAGTACCATGTCGGAGTCTTTCAAAAACAACAGGCTCCCTTGCTTCCCATTGCAAGCCAGTGATAAATCCCTTATGCCTCATCTTCCACTCCTCTCTCCCAAAACACCTGGCACCAAAGACCACTGTTCCCACAGGCTGCTGCAGTCACAGGGATTTAAGAGTACAACACCATCCCTTCAAATCCTACTCTATGTGTTTTCCAAATACTGCCATGTCCATTTGCTGGGATGAAAGCCAGGTACATGCAAGCAGCTGAGATCTACTGCTGTTTCCCTTTTGTATGTTATTTGCCAAATCTCTTAACTTTAATCCCAATCAGGCAGAACTAAACCTGCCCTGAAAGTGTGGTGGTGTTTCCAGGAATATGAAGTCAGTGAATTATGTGTTTATATGTGCTGTTCTTCTTGATCCTAGAGCTCCATTCAACCTGTTGGAGTTTCCCTTGCAAGCCCCATTTTTCTCCCTGCCTGCTGCCTTCCCTTGTTTTGGTGCAGCGATGCCCTTTCCCTGCTGGCTTATGGACCCTTTACTGAAGAGCTGTAGGGAAACATGGTCCACAACAGCAGCATTCAGAGAAACAGTTAACCCTGTCATTTAGAAGGTTTATATTCTCATTAAAGTTCTTCACATCTGAAATATATGTCTTTCATCCCATTTCTACCAGCACATGGTAAAGATAGTGTGAAAAAGGAGCCCTTGAATCCTTGTTAAAATAGTCCACATCCCTCTGTTTTCCACCTGATTTTGGAGTTCTCTTCTTCCTCAGTGTCCTGTGCAAACCCCAGTATTGTCAAAGTTTTGTGGTAGTTTTCTTAATCCGTATATCAGCCACAGAAATATGTTAAGATCAGAGTTTGAGGAACAGTCCACACACGAAAAAAAAATCTCTGAGTCAAACACTGAACTAATAAACAACATCAATACATGAGTTTGATTGACTGAGGGTATTAAAAGAACATAATATGAATGCACGTCATCACATTCTGAGCCAGAATGACCAGGTATGATTGCAACTTACGAGTTCAATTAGTTTTGAACTGTGTTCTCCAAAACATACTTTAATGTTACTACTCTGTGGTATTCTGTCTATTCAGAAATGGCATTTTAAAAAAGCATGCATTTCTATTCCATAAAATAACTTGTATCTAAGTTTTTCAGATGCTCCACAATAGTTTTATGAACATAAAGCAGGATTTCGGGAAGTGTTCAGTCTTTGTCTCTTTGCTGTACAATTAAAGCTAGAGCAAGTGTTATCATGTGTTCATTGGACACCCAGTACAACATAATAGCCAGTGGCAAAATCTAGCATTTAAGAAAAGCTGTAACTTTATATCCGGTAAACAACCTCTCCTATCTCTGCTCCCATCGTAGTACGTGGTGGAAAGCTAAGTGAAAGGTGGTCCTTACAAGCCTGAAACAAACACAGAGAAGGCTTATCTGCTTCACAGTATTTTCTTTTCCCTTCTGCAATTTATTACGATGTTTATAGAGTGATGCTTTTAAATATTAGTGTTCTTGAAAGAGAAGCAGTGGCAGATCTCTTTTTAAGAAAAAGTGAACTGCTTCCAAGAATTAAACGAAATAAACATGCTTGGTCAGTGTGTCTTCTGTCCCACCTGATGTTGGCATCTCTGTACAGTGAAAACAGGCGTTTTATTCTTGACACCCCTGAGGACTTCTGGGGTTAAGGTTCCACTTGTTACAGGGAAAATTAGCTGATGACACTTCAGTGAAGGGTTGATTAAAACTCAGCTGGGAAAATATTTATTATTCACCTTGTTCAGAGGCAAGAGTCTCGGTCACAGTCTTGGTTCAGACATTGCTCTGTCAAGGATGGCCAGGAGACCATCAACAATGGCCCTGGGAGTTTGACACCAAGAAATGAGGTCTCAGATGCTCTGACAAGACAGTTCGTGCAACTCTGCCATTCAAGGAAAGCTTTTTCTTTGTCCCTTTTTATTCCTCTTGAAAATAAAAAAAAACCCAGCCAAATTCCAAGTAAATCCCAGGAATACAAACTTATGCTCATTTAGGCATTTGTTTACAGAGGGGAAAGAACTGAAATAGGTAATTCTGATTAAATATCCCATCAGGGCAATAAGTGCTGGGGGAGACATGGGCTTTCAAAAGAAGGAGACTTCCCAAACATAAAGAACAAAATTGGGTCACCTATCATTGGGTCATCTAGACAGCCCATGTGCCCAAATCGTTTGCTAGTTCCAGCTCTGGACTTCTCATCTTCTGTGGAATGGACAAGAAGAGTCCATACCCTTCTGTGCCAGTACAACTTTGGCCACTAGTTCTGCACATTAACAGCCATGATCTTTCGGATGGAGTTGTTTCAAGATAACTGGTGCCTCCTATTTGTATATGTACATTGGTGACACAGTAGTGCATGTATTGCATGTGTTTTGTCATTATATATATGCTTCGTATTCTGGTTTATTGAAAAGTAAAACAAAAAAGAAGAGAACAGAAGAGAAGCAGGCTTTATGCTACAGACTTTCCTGTGACAGGTATCACTAATGCATTATTTTAAATCCAAATATTTTTGTTATGTACACGTTATGTCAGCATTGCTGGGAAAAAGCCATGTCCACAGCACTGGCTACCAGGTTTGATACATCCAGGGTTGTCTGGGTTGGTTTTTTTTTCTCTTCCTGTGCTTTATACTCAGCAGGTTTTGATTATGATGTCCTTCTTGTATTAAAAAGGAAGCTGTTGTTGAGTGTAATGTGTATAATGATACCACTTTCATTGTAATGCAGAATGCATAGCTTCAAGTGTTTGCAACACTTTAGCCAGTTCCTTTCAAATTGAAAACACACACAGAGCCATTCTGAATGCAACCTGCTAGATCCAGCCACCAATCTTGTGGCTGACATCTCTACAAACAGCTCAGCATCCGCCAAAGTTGAGGAAACTTCCAACAGCATCGCTCTTCAGTGTCTCAAGTTTTAAAAGTAATGTACAAATGGTGATTTCTTTCATAAATCGCATTAAAGCAAAAGATTGGTTTTCCTAGGGAGAGAAGCATGGTCATTTTTCACAAATCGAAAGCATCTGGTCCAAACAGAGCAGTGCATTTAATATATCACTATTTTATTCATGTCATTTGTAAACAGAAAAATATCCTTGGCAATGTCAGTATTTTTTTCTCTTCTTTTGCCCTTTAAAAAATGCTTATAAATTAAGCTTCCCTCTGCATCTGTGAGCTCGAACTGAAGAGCAGAGACCCTCTGAGGCAATAGGAGGCACACAGTTTTCACACCCAAAGCTCACCAAGGGCAGCTTGTATGGACTGAGCCCCAGGGGGTATGCTCTGTATCCTGGCTTTCCAGAGGCGTAGAGCCTGTCCAGTGGAAGAGTAGTTGGGAACTCTCCCAGTCTCATATGCCCCCTCAACTGGGGACTGTCCATGGGGGAGAGAAATCTCCCACTGGAGGCTGAGAACCCTGAGCTCCCGCAGCGCCTCTGCCACCCACAAACATCAGCACCTACAAAGCAGCACTGTGCCAAATCCGTGCGGCACGTACTAGAGGGGTCAATAAAGCAGCCAAATGTCAGGGGAACATTTTGAACAGAGAGTCACCATCCATTTGCCTGCTCCCCAGTTTCTAGGGGCTAGTGCGTAGACCCTGGAGAGGAGTTTTCTAGTGCATAATACAATGTAACGGACAAGACAACCTCAGTAAGAGTGTTTCTGGCACAGTGTTGCCAGGATCTGTTTTCTGTTCATTGTCATTCAATACCTTTAACAATGCTCTGGAAGAAAATATAAATCATTTGCAGTAAAGTTTACTAGAGATTCAAAGCTGGTGAAGTCCTAAATTAATGATAGAGGCAGGTCGAGTGAACAGAGCAATGTAGGTTGCTCAACAAACTAGTCTCCTTTGAACTTCAGATGTTATTGATATTTCCAAACATGACGTAATGCATCTCAGAACAAAACAAAAACAAAAAAACCCCAAATTTTAGATCCACAAGATGCAAATCCCTTGGCCCAGACTGCACTGACCTTAAAAACCCCTTAATGCCCATATTATATACCATTGCAAATCTTCCAGTCCAGTGCTTTGGATGTGAGGAATAGTAAATTTAAAAGCAGAGGAATATCAAACAGGGAAGTGAATTGCATCTAAACAGCACCACTGAGAACATTACTGGAATATTGTCCCCATTCTTTCAGCCACTTCAAAAAAGATGTAGGAAAAATGTGAAAAGAATCCAGAGAACTATTATGATTCATTCAGAATTATGGAATATTCCACTCTGTGGTAAGATATAAGATAATTCAGTGGGTTTGGTTTCTTCAAAGAAGGGTAAGGGCAAATTTATGATGCATTATAAAGCTCTACCTGTTGAAAAGAAGGAAACTTTGCTGGTAGTGGGTGGCTCTCTAATGCAGCAGAGGTGTAACAATCAGAACCGGAAAATTTAATCTTCACAAATGCTGATTAGAAATAAAGGACATTTCTTTAACAGTGCCAGTAATTAACTAATTGAACAATTATAAGAGGATGTGGTGGACTTTTGAACATTGTAGAGTATTTATCTGTTCACTGCAGAAATTAGTAATTAATATCTCCAGATAGCCCCACACAACTCTGAGGTTAGACAATCAGACCACTTCCACAGATAGATGAATCTTTCGTCTCCTCTTGTTGCCAAAACAGGAATTTCTCTTTGTGCTATTGTGCATACCTTAGTGTATTAATCCAGGCACTAAGAGACACACCATAAATGCATTGCTGTTGGGTTGTTTGGGTTTTTTTATTTCAATGTCATTTCAGTCTGAAGACCATCTGAAAATACAAGAATATGCGTTTTCTTAATATTTTGGGAGAAACTGAAGCCAAGGATTTGTTCAGGGAGGATGGTGTCTTTCTGAAAAAAAAAAATATTGAATGGAGAATAATCAGCTTCTAGAAGATGAATAGTTGTTTGCCTGGTCAGGTGGGGAAGGAGCTGTACCTCCCTAGTTGTACAAATCCCCCTCTCACAGTAGGTGCACAGGGAGGAAAAAAATGAGAGGGGTGTCTGTGTAACTTAAGCATGCTCAAGTCACTTGACAAGTGCCACAGAAAAGCTTAACTTGGTCAGAGTACTGATAATGAAGGCTTTTATAAATTACAGCATTTGGAAAGCCAAATGTGGGGAATGGTTCCTGATGCAGCCCTGTGGTCTTTTTTAGGTTCCTTTTTAGGTTTTATACAAATAAACTCTGAAGCTGTCAGTCTTTTAAAGTTAGCTGTACAGTAACTGAGAGCTTGTCCTCTCAGCCCTCCGCCCCACTCCCCTCTCCTCTCGTTACTAAGAACATGTTGTAAGACAAATCGCTGTAGAGAGCCTATCTTTTAATCAGGCTCTGAACTCTTCATATAACCGTGTGTTTGCTGGGTTTGATTTTGGTTTGCATTTTCTTTTCCCTCCATAAAATACTCCAGGGATATCAGGTACCCAGTCTTCAATGGCTTGGTTGGTACTTGATGTCACTGGTCTCAGAGCTATTCACTGTGAATAATGTTTGGTCCTTTTTTATTTTAATTGCTGGAATGGCTGTGGATATAAGTTGCTTGACACAAAAGGGTGACAAATAATGATGAAAGACACTAGAGTGCTCTCATGTGTAGCTTGGACCAGAAGGAGAAAAGAGATTATTGCAGCTGAACTGGTCACATGGAATTTGCTGGACCTGCCTGCTCCCACCCCCTCCAGCCGCTCTCCGGGAATAGTGCTCTTACAAGCTAAGAAAGACACAGNAAAAAAAAAAAAAAATTTGATCCCGTTAACAATGACCTTTAGAAATTTCAAGGACATAACGCTGCCTTTGTGAAGTGTAAACAGATGCATTGTCAAATAGTTAAAGAACAGAATTGCTCCTGGATCTGTCATTTACCTCCTCATGAACTGGAGTTCCAAACTGTAAAGAGCCGGTAGGAAACCGTGGCAGTGTGATTATACACGTAAAGAGACAAATACTTATGTTGGTCTTCTCAGCGATTGATATTTCTATTATATTTTTAATTAACATTTTAATCCTTTAAAATCATTTTAATCCTCGGGAAGCATGTTACAGAGTGAAATCGTTGCTATGAAAAGTGTCAAACAGATAATAGCTAAAATTAATGGTTTTGTGATATATCAAGTTTTCAAATTGTTCTTTTATTAAAAGAGCCTGACATTTTTCATTACAGCAAGCAGGGCTTTCTGAATAAAAAGTGAGCGCCTACCCCAGGTTACAGAACATTTAACTATTTGCATGATAAAGTCCTCGTCCCGGTTTTTCCTCCCGGTTTCAAACAGTTGCCAACAGACCGGATAAATACCTTCCGCGGCGGCAGAGCGCAGCGCAAAAAAAGGTGTCCTGCTTTCTCCTCTCCCTGCTCCTTCCTGGTTTAGCCAAGGCTCTTAGTAGCCCACAGAGCCTTTTCCCCTTTGTGGGGAGGGCAGGGATCACCTGGGTGGGAATTCAGCCTGCGGTCCAGCTCAACCGATAGCCACAGCACGCTCATGCCTCTCCCTCCTCCTTGGCCCAGAGCATCATTGGCGGTTTTCTCATTTAAGCGCTTAGAGGCAGCCTCTGAAAGGCTGTAACTCATAATAGGATAAATAACTGTGTGCATAATTGCGAAAACACTTCAGTAAGTGGATACGAGCTGCCACGGACCTCATCTGTAGACCTTTCAAAGCACACACGCACACACAATTCCTCCTCTCGCAGTCAAGCTCTTCCTTTCTGACATTTCGCACACACAGAAGCGGGCGCGCATAAACTGTAAATCTCCTGCTTTCTGGGAGCCATCGGTGGCTGTACCCACAGATCGTGCCCCATGGGAAATGGCATCGCCATCTCAAAGATAAAATAATAAAGCAGTTCCTCTAAGAACTGGCCTTTCCTTAAAAATCACTCCAGTATTTGGTCTTTAATATGTCGTCTTGTCAAACAAAGCGCTGGTTCAGCGGTAAGCGGAGTCCCTTTCTGTGGAAGTTTTACGATGGATTACAGTGGACGCGGTTAGTCCACAGGTTTTCCTCGTTCCGCTTTTTCTTCTTGAAATGGAGAGTAAAACATTTCCTGGGGTAGTAAAAGAATGCTGAAAACGAGAGAATGAGTGATCTCGTTAAAAACTGTTGATTGCCAGCAGATGTGCTACCGGGTACGTGTTGGATAATACGGGGCCTTTTGAAGAGGTCCGTCCTTTGTGCTGGGGAAGCCTCTGTAATAAGCTGAGTGTAATGAAACCACAAGTAATAAGCTGCCCAATATTTAATGTCTGGGGTCACCAATTAAGGCGGTGTATGAACCGTTGCAATGAAATGTTTCCCCAACCCACCCTACCTCTGTTTGGGTGTACAAAGCTCAATTAGGCACTCGAGCGAGCCGGTAAGGGTTTGGAAATCTGTCCTAAGAGAAACTTGCATAAATACTTTAAAGCATTGGGTTGATACTCAAGGAGATGTGGGTTATTATCCACCTCTGCCACTAACTTGCTGAGAGCCCCACCGCCACATCAGTTCCACTTCTTTGCTTCCCAAATGGAGGGCAAACGGTGTTTCGGTTCCCTGGGACACCTCTGTGACTTGTCACACGCAGCCGATGTGGCGTCGGCACGCTCTGGCTGCACGTGTGTGCTCACCCCCGCACCCAGGGGACCGGGGCTCTGCAGGGGCTGCGGCATGAAAGTGTGAGGGCAGCGAGCTGGGCAAAAGGAATGCCCTCTTGGAGGGTACACGAACACGAAACGGGAAGGATGAGCAGCCAGATTCACAGCTGGTATCTGTCTGCCACAGTTTCAAGTGGAAGTCAGTCTTAACCCAGTCATGTTCCCCAGGAAGTCGGCGCTAGATCTTTCTGGGGGAGTCACAGTGTGTCCAAAACCTCCAGCCAAATTTGGCCCATTTTAGCCCTCACAGGGAGCCGTGTGCCACATCGGTCCTTACGTCCATGCTGCCTGAGCCTCCAGCTAGTTTTTTGATGGTGTCAAAGTTGTTGGGCTTGACCTCAGGAGCCGTGTCCGGTTTGGGGTCCTGGCAGCGGAGGTGTCCTCGCCCCCAGTGGCGCCATGGGAGCCTGGCGAGTGGAAGCACCACCAAGGCCCAGGTTAAACTGGGGAGTCGGGGGGCAGGCAGCCAGTCGCTTTTCCTACAGACTCCTCGCCTCTGGATTTTGGTACCCCCTACCCTTTCAAGGTCAGCACAGTGACCTTGAGGGCAGGCTACAAGGTCTGTTTATTTTCCCAGGCTCTCTCTTGCAGTGGGAGTGGGGCAGGGGGGTGAGAATGGCAGGGAGAAGGTAGCATCCTTGGGGGGAAGAGGCGGTGGGGGGGGGGAAGTACTTCTTGTAGCCGTACACAGCTTGCCCCCCAGTCTACAAACTAATTAAGACCTTTCCTGTGTTAAATAAAAAACACACACATTGAAATCAGGCTGCAAAATAAGAAGTGGGATAAATCCAACATTGCTCATAGTAAAATAGTTTTTTACCTGGACAGAAATTATTCCGAAATCAAAATGATGAAATAACATTGTGTTGGCTTAAAAAAAATAAACAAATCCTTTTTTTTTCTCGCAAAAAGTGTGTCTAAGCTGTGAATCCTGATCCGCATTAATTAAATTTCACTTTTAGAAAACAGTAGTGCAGATTCCCCTTAATCCACGTTGTCCGACTT
>VZSF01004282.1:0-86370 GCA_013398295.1 Chionis minor | reverse complement strand
CAGGGAGGCACAAAAGTCCATTGTGCTATGAGATAACTGCGGGGCTGAATGGGGGGGGCTGTCACGGGGAGGGGGGGCGCGGGGGGGCAGGAATTGTTGGGCCAGTCACCATCGGATCACAGTCGATGCCTGAATTCCTTTATGGTTCATCAGGGCCTGTTGGTACCACAGAAAGTGTCATGATCCTTTTTTTTTCACTGGGGCCAGATGGTGTCCTTTTTTGAGGCCTTCCTAATGCCCGGTTTTCCACATGTAAAACTCCTGGGAAAATGACCTAACTCACAGCTGCTTAGTGAGGCTTGAGCAGGTCTTTAGAAAGACTTCTGTCAGCAACAAGGCGGCCGTACCACTCTGGGGGAGCAGGGGGAGGCCACCGCCGCCACAAACCTACCCGTCACCAGCTATATTTAAGCGGAAATAAAAACCCGCCGTGGCCGGCTGAAAAGGTAACGTCGCCCAGCAGCGAACTGCCCGGAGGGGCTGCGGTGCCGGCGGCGGCCGCCCTTCTCCCTTCCCCGGCGAGCAGATGGCCTGAATAAAAACGTAGAATGTGGTCCAGAAGGGTCGGGAGAGGACAAAAAGTGAGAGGTTCCCCAGACCGCAGCGGCCAGCCGCCCGGGGAAAGGGGAGGGACCCGCCGCTGAAAGGGGCTGCGGGAAAGGGGAAACTTTTGATGTCGGCGGGGCCGTTATTTGGGAGCGCGTTGAATGATGCCCCGAGGAGTGGCGGTGCCGCAGGTGCGATGCTTATAAAGCCCGGAGCCTTTCACGTTAATAAAATAATGCCTGGCTGGAGGAGCTCTTTCAAGGCTGCAAGGGATGCCAAAGCTGAAAAGCTTCCGCGGTGGCGCTTATTTTCCCCAATCAAGGCATTAGCAATAATTATCTTGATAACTTTTAGCCGCAGTCGTTGACCTTTTAGCCTCCACCGTACATCACTGTATCAGGATGTTTTCACTCGCCCTGCCTTCGCCAGGGAATTTTTTGTTGTGGGTTTATGAAAGCATCCATGTCTGTCCTTTGCAGCTGAAGCACTTTGTTTCCAGCGGTACATTTCTTTAGTCTGTCAGTGTATCTGTGGACGTTTCAAGACCCACTATGCCTATCCTACAAGTTCTTCAATCATATTTTTCAAAAGCTTGCACATAAATAGGCTCTGTATAAACAGTATCAGTCAATTCTTACTTTACTTGCACTGTAACTGCTTCAATCCCAGTGTTAAGTACATTTCTCCTCATATATTTTAAAGGTAAAAGTGAGTATGGGAAGCTCCAGTAGCATTTATTTCCTGGAGATGGCCATCTGAGGAATTAAATAGAGCTGGCTAAAAAGTAACCATAATTGTTCAGGTGAAATTGGGGGAGGAGGGGGGAAGAGGGGGAGGGTCTCATAAAAATGTTATGTTTTTTCAATTAAAAACTGAAAGTCAAAACTGTACAATTGTGCTAAAACCCCTTCAGTGATGGTACTTTAAAAATCAAATTTGGTTTCAAATATTTAATTTCTGAAAAAAAATGCAAAAAGATGCTTACCCCAACAGTTTCCATTTTCAGACTTGCAGAGAACACTTCTATGAATGCTTTTCCTTTTTGGCTAAAACCTTTTTTTCACCTTTTTTTAGTTCAAGCAGAATCCCAATCCTCATTTTTTGACTGTGCAGTCAGATCTGAGTGCAAAAGAAATGCACCATTTGATCTCAGGTAGGTATTGTTCAAAGGTTTCTTTCTGTGCTTGTTAAGAATACAAGTTAACTTTGTTACAGAATGTACAGCCAGAGCATAAAAAGATGGTACAAAAGAAAACAAGTAATTTTTCAACCTCACAGTCTCAGCTAAAAGACTACAAGATGGAAGAAGCGTGTGTAAAGATGCTCGTAGTTGCTCAGAGAAGGGACATTTTTCGGTGCTGTCCATGTATGAAACTTAAACAAAAACAACCCAAAAGTGTTTGGCCGTCATCATTCGGGAGCATCTGCCTTTGACCCCAAAACTACTGACATCCAGGAGTTTCATTTCTCTTTGGTAACTTGCAGATTATTGATTTTATCGTTTGCCTGACATTTCACAGTGCATTGCCTCACTTACAGAAGTGTTCAGCATTTACACTGTGATGTGAACTGTCATAAAGTGAGGTAACATTCCATAAAATCCTAAGGGGAAAAACACTTTGATGAGATCCAGTCCAACTTGGAAGGACTGTATTTTTTCTCAAGCCGTTCTAGGCTCGCTCACCCTGAAAAAGCACACTTCAGAAGGGACAAGATAATTTTAGATAAGGACTGCTGTTCAAAAGGAAAAAGGAAAAGGACAAAATCTTTTCTTGTGACATGAAGAAGAGTCATTATCGGTGTGTAACGTGAAAAGGAGTAAAATGCACAAGTATTTGTGGTGCTTCGCTTTCAGCAGAGCAATGAAGTTCAAGAGAAAGAGCTTGTGGTTTATACTTTTCATCTGCTCATTGCCCTTTTTGTTTTAAAATGTATCACTTGGCCTGAATGCCCCCAAGAAATCAGGCGGAGGCATCCGGCACGTACTTAGGATCTGTGTCTTGCAACAGAAGGAGCCCGAGAAAGAGAGCCAGCCCTTCTCCTGCTGGGTCAGTCACATGCAGTCAGGCTTTTGCATAGAGCTAGCCTTCTGTCTCCTTCCTTTCAGGGACAGAGTAACATTTTGTAGTGACACAAAGAAATTCTTCCCTCTCTTGATCATAAAGACCCACAGCACCAGATCCTCTTTATCAGCTGCTCTTTTCTTATAGGATGCCGTATATTTTATTTACATGTGAAGCGACTGGTTTGTCCAGCAAACTTGGAAAGCTCAGCGGTTTGCAAAAACGTAAAGCACGCTAGCTGGAGTCATTGCTGAAACTTGAAGAAAACAGTTATCGTGCTGCTTTGCTTAACTCTGCATAATCTACATCCTATCCATTATATGTGTCAGTATTGTGCGGGGCTCATAGATGGGGTGTAATTAGTTAGATTTTGTGAGCGGAAAAGGAGAGAGATAAACTACAATGAAATTATAACCACAGATGAAATCACAGTATTTGGCCACGTTGTTCTTCTTTTTGGAAAAAGGCCCCTATAAAACATCTGGCTTTTCATTGCCTTTCAAAGTGGCTGTGCAGTTTGTGAGAGCCTGCAGATACATCGCAGTAGCTTTCAAAATCTCTTGTCTGTACCTACAGGTGTGCATACAATACCAAAATGCATTTCCTTCCAGACTCTGCTGTCATTTCTTGTACTTTCCATACGGTCCTATTAGCACGATGCAGCTTACCAACAACTGCGTGGCTTGTAACGCAGGAGAAACCATGACAAAGGTAAACAACAGGGAGATTTTCTGGCTTCATGAGTTTTCTCTCTGGTCCCATCAGAATCTCGCAATTTCTCTTGGCCTGGTAATTGAGAAGCCTCAAATGAAATTACTAGGAAGAATTGTAAGACAAATAAAAGTACTCCTTCACACACAGAGTACTCAGGCTCTTTGTACCACGTAACTCCTCCCTAGAAGAGGATGTGGAAGCTAAATGGGCTGAAAAAACAACCGTGAAAAGCCAAGAAAGAAAAGTCCAGTGGATACCAAGTCTGTGTCAGGAAATTCCTAAATTATAGATAGCTGAATGCAGAGAGACTCTACCATGGGAAGGGTCACTCTGTGCTGTCCTCCTCATAATCTTTCCCTAAGCAGTTATTACTAGACACTGTCAGGGACAAG
This sequence comes from Chionis minor, assembly GCA_013398295.1. Lineage (NCBI taxonomy): Eukaryota > Metazoa > Chordata > Aves > Charadriiformes > Chionidae > Chionis > Chionis minor. The sequence goes on along the minus strand of VZSF01004282.1, from coordinate 82,655 downwards.
AGCAGAAGGACCCTTGGTCTGACTCCATACAGCTGTTCTCTTGTTCCTCTGTTCTTATTTTATTCCAACAACAGAGTCTATTTTTATTCTTCTCCCTAGAACTGTGGCCAGCACACTGGAAAGGATTTTACTAGGAATCCAGACTGCTGTGACCCTGTTTGTAGTACTCACAGCGACACTTCTTTTCTTTCTTCTTCTGCACAGAGAAGCTCTGTCTGAGACGTTCTCCGTCTTCCCCAGCTCAAGATGCTGAAACTCATTACAACCAAGAGACAGTATACTCATTGGCCTCGGTGATTGGCCAGTAGGCATCAAAACAACATTCATGTTCAACACCTGTGTAAAAAGTAAGGATGGCTCCTCACCAGAACATGTTCATCACCAGTTAGGTTGTGTTGAGAGCTTCAAGAAATGCACTTGATTCACAGGAATGATGGCTCTTAAAATAACCCCAGCCTGTAGGATACCTTTCCTTTATGCTGACATGGATATCACTGGAGGAAAATATGAGTCTGAAAGTCATAGTTAAAATCTGTCGTAAATGTATGGATCTGTTCTGGAAAATGCCAATTAACTAACCTTCACACACTGAGTGCCCACTTAATCCAAGCAAAGGACCAGGCTTAAGTTCTGTTTCAGCCTTCTTTCCCATCTCATGTTTATGGCAAAAGCCCACGTCTGATGCTCCCTGGAGCATCATCCCTTACTGGATAAAACGATGCAGTTTTATTCTCAGAAGAGAATGGTTGTAGGACATGATGCTGACCTCCCCACTAGCAACTTCACAGGGCACTTGCAAAACCTATCAGTAGTATGCTTCCAGTGTGTGCTGGAGACAGATTAGCTCCAGAAGGACTCTATCTAAATTTGCTGTTCTCCAAGACTGCACGGTGGGATTTAACCTCCGTGCTGCGGTCTGTTTGTGGTAGGACTGCATAGGAATTCCTGCCGGGTGCAGTCGGTGCCACATCTCGCACCTGGGCAGAGAAGGGAATAAGCAGGGAGGGGGCACAGCGAGGGCTGGAAGCAGGAACGGCTGAGGAGGAGGAGTTGCGTGCTAAGCTCATCTCCGTTAGGACCAGGGCAATAGGTGGGCAGCACGGTTCCCATGTAGCCCCAGGTCTGACCTGACGCCAAGGCCAGAGCAGAGCGTGCAGCCACTGACAAGTGGAGGCACAAATCACGTTCCCTCAGTGTCTGCGCGAGCGGCGCCGTGTACCTGGGCCACAGGTCCCTCGCTGCCGTCGGCAGCCTGTTTAGCATAGATGGATCATGGCAGCGCTGCAACCTTCAGTCTAACGCCACGTGAAATTTGTAAGAAATGTAACACAAACTTTGAGAACCAATGAAGAGTGGTCCGCAGTCTCTGCACAAAGTCATACAGGCACCAAACACCCTTCAAATCCCAGACTTATTCCAAATGTGCTGGAAATTGTCCTAAACCAAAACCTCAGCACCGGCTGTCTCCAAAATTTGCAGAAACCTGGTAGGCAAAACCATGGGTTTGATCTCTCTGATAACTGGACAAGATCCTGTAGCCAAACAACCACATTTAGGAAAGCCTGGATTTCTGTGTGAACGCTGCCCTACTGCTGGATAAATCCAGCCTTCTCTACTGGATAGAATTTACATACTGCTTATGTAAATTAGCAATGATGACTATATGACTGTAAAATCAGCAAACCGCACTCATGTTCAACTAGTACTAGCAGCAAATCAAGCCTATAAATGCCTTTGATCGTGGATCTCAGTCTATTAGAGTAGAGGTTATGCACCCTGGCGAAGACTCCTGGCATGGCATTCTGAGGCAAATAAATGCCACTTTTTGGCTGCTAACCTGTCATCTGGGTACCCCGCCCAGGCAGAGAGCTCCTGTCTGGGTTTATAAGAATAAGCAGTTTGATTTGGAATTTCATAACATACTTACATGTCGCTCACATCCTTCTGTTGAGCTAAATTGATCTTTTTTCTTCTCATTTCCTGGGTAGATTGCATTTGGTCTATGAGTAAACACAGTGTAGCTGCCCCCTTTTCCCAGGCTTTCTAATGAGAATGTGCTGTCTGATCAGGTGCATGCACTCTGCTGTCATTTGCAGCCTGACCTGCGGGTCAGAGGTGATTTGAGCAGGCTCAGGGATGCATACAAATCACATCCTCTTGTCTGTCTGTTTTGTTGACTGGTTCTCCTCAGGGTCATGGCTATCTTAAGTAGCAGCCTGAAGGATAAAGTGCGCCCTGTCTGAGCTGTAAAACTTTGACTTTGGACCAATTGCATCTGACATACAGCAGCATGAGGTTTGGTTTAGCCTTTGGATTCAGAACAAATCACTGGCTATCAATAGCTGATAGTGACACGCAGTTTACTGAATGTCCCCTTTTCTCTGGCAGCCGTATATTCTTTGGGAGAAACGGATGTGTTTTTAAGTTTCTAAGGTCATGTTTTAAATATGATGTTGCACACACTCCATTAGAAAATAAGTGTAGCAAATAAATAAATAGCTAGAAAATGTTACGCTGTTTTGTGAGCTTGCTTTTGGGCTCCCAGGTAGTGCACGGGATGGAAGGTGGGGGGATAGACGTAAAATGGCGTAAGACTGACCTACTCATAAAATGAGACTTTTTTAGGATTAGCATGCTCACTAAAAACTTTTCAGGAATGATACTGGGGAGCAGCCATACAGAATAAAGCACTCCGTGCCCTCAAGACTGAAGCAGTGCAGGGAGTTTCTTCGCCAGCGTGGTTGCACCAGCAAGGCAGTCGATATCCTGAATTACAGGGGCAGGAGCAACGTGCACTACTCACACCACCCCATTCTGCATGGACCACAAGCCCCAGCCCCACCATCCCCATGCCAAACCTGCCACCATGAAAGTATTTGCCGGTGCAGCAAACACCTGCTCGTGCCAAACCCAACCAAGGGGAAAGTTTTTAAGGCCACCAAGCAGTCATCAAAGTGTTACGGCTCTCAGCTGGCATCAGCCGGGGCCAGATTCAAAGCAGTGACCTGGAAGCAAGAGGCTCTGTATCACCCCCATGGGTTGCCTGGCCCCCTAACACTTCAATTATTAAAAGGCGACTCCAGGACTCTGTCAGTGCCCTTGTGCCTCTGCGGCGTCATACTAAAAATCCAGTCTGCCTTATATGTGTGTAAGTGGATTTTATGCAAAAGGAACACCTTTTCATAGGTCAAAATACTTTGGTGGCTTCTATTTATCGCATCTCTATTAAGAGTTACATTACTTTTGTCAACAGTTTTATCTGTTTCATTTTCTCAGCTCTGCTGTCACGGCATTGCTTCTAAATTTTTGCCAAGTCTGTGCTGCAGAATTGTACTGAGGGGTACTCTGTGTTCTTATCATATTGTGACTTGGTAGAAAAAAAAAGAAAAGGTTTTATTATCGTTATTGTTATTAAAGGAGCGTAAGTGCCACTATAAAACCAGAATAGCTGAGGTGCCGCTTTCAGGAGCTATCGTGTTACATTTCTCACTTTATCCACTTACAGAGGTTATCCAGGACTTATGAAGTTTTCATAGAGTACATATGTAGGGCTCAGAGGGTTATAAAGAAATAGCCCTGCCAAGCATTTTCCAGCAATTTTTTTTTTTTTTGCAGTGAACAATCTGATTATTTCATCACTTCTTTTTTTTTCACAAAAAGTTCTCCCTTGTAGTAATAGAAAATTTAAAATATCGCATTAAAAATTAAAAATTTTCAGTTTTCAGCCAAATGTATTTGTGTTTCGGGTAGAAAAGGATGACAGACAACCGTTTGCAAAAGATTATCTCCTTTTTCAGACTAGTTATGAACAAGTTGTATCCAGTGCAGTCTTAAACTACCACTAAATAATAAAATATTGTTAGTATACCAAAACTGGTGAAGTCATGCTTGACAGGTCTCATCATATCTGAAGACTAGTCCCAAGATCTTTCAGGTCTGATTGAAATAAACAAAGTGTTCAACATACTGTAGAATTTCAGCCCTAATGATATCATATCTGCGAATTGTGAAGTGATGCTACAAGATGAAGAATTGATGGCAGCATAATAGGATCTGTTCCTTCTCCAGCCAAATCCAACAGAGGATTGTAATAGTTCACCAGGGGAAGTAGGGTTAAAAACCTCTGACCCCTGATATCACATAAACATTGCCCCTAAAAAAATAAAACCCTTGATTGACAGTGAAATGCGTGACTACCTCAAGCCTGGTCTGAAATCTTTCCTGATAATTACTGGGTTGAATGTTATGAGAAATGGGCAAGAGGGGTATCAGCCGCATGAGCGTACATACTCAGAGACCTGAGCATCTCTAATAAGAATTGATGTAGAGTGTCATTTGTAATTTAATCAGCAGCATTACATCTTGATAGTAAAAGGACTATCATGAACATTTTCACAGTAAAGTAAGATTAACACGCACACCCTCCAAATCTCTGCTGCCTTAAAGTAATGTTCCAGTTGTGACAGGAGCTGATAAATGGAAGAAATTGCGAGTTTAAGCTGACATGTGACCTGGAGCTGATTCCATGGTGCGTAGGCATTTCACTGCATACAGCATTTACTGCCAAGCACTGACCTGAGACATTTTGTGAGCACAGGCAGAACAGTGCAAGCTCAGCAAGGAGCACCAGCCCTGATACAAATTTTGGCCCCTGCTCTTTTCCACTGGCTATTCTATTCCCAAATTCCAGCTCTAGATCTAGATTTGAACCTCTCATAGCCAGCTCTGTTCCAAGTAGATCCCTTTTTCACTCATTATTTGTTTATGAGTTTGGGAGCCGTGTCTTCCCCTTCATGGTCCAAACTTCTCCAATGCATTCAGTACCCCAGCACGCACCAGCAAGAGCTGCTTGACATGCAAGAGAAACTCCATGGATACCTGCGAGAGAAGATCTGCCTTAAAGCAGGTGCCTAGGAGCTAGTCGTCTCAACTTAAGCTCCTCAATTTAGTATTTCACTGTAATGGAGGAAAATAGGCCCCTCTAGAGGCAATTCGAGCAGCGTAGCTGTCTAAAAAACCTAAGATGGATGGTTCTTTGAAAAGGTCTTTTTTTTTCTCTCTCTCTGTCCACAGTGAAGAAAGACCAGAGTGGTTAGGATGTCTATGTTTAAGACTTCTGAAATGAGGTGAGTTGAATCCCACGCTTGTTCTGTCCAGGAAACCCAGTCTGCAGAAGAGGCTGTCAGACATGAACTCCCACAACATCTGTGTCAACATCTTTTTAATCAAAACTTTAAGATTTCTCACCAACTGTGTCTGAGTAATTTTTTTTTTGCCTCTTTTCTATTTTTAACAATGCTCAGTTGTGAGAGCTGAAAGAATTAGCAGTAAATTTACTCATGGGAAAAAACACATTATGACAATGAAGCAGAGGTCTCTAGTGTCTGCAGTCCCTCAGTGAATATGCATGTTCAGATGTGCATATTAATTGTCATTTATATCAGTGGCAAGAGGAAGGGAACAAATGGTGCATGGGCATCTGTTTTCAAATGCTTACCCAAGGTGCTGACTCACGTCCATAGGTCACCTGAAAGTAAAATTAGTCCCTTAGGATTCAGGCCCAATGTTCTGGGAAAATATCCCTTTTCAACGGTCTTTGGAGTAACTCTTAGCGACTCTGGTTGTTTAACTCATTTCTACATTTTTTTATACACAGATGTGATATAGCCTCGTACAAATACTGTTTTCACAGCCTTCTGTCTAATTATGCATCCTACCACTGTTCCATTATGGTTTTAGCCCCTTTCCTCTAATCCACCAAAACAAGAAAGGTACTTCATATTGCAGCTTTATCTTCCAGATCCGTTGGTACGGATCTCATGGCACAACCTGCATTTTTTTAAGGTGTATTTTTGTATTTATTATTTCAAAATTTCGCTCCATGTCACTCAGCAGTGATAAAACAAACATGCTAATAAAACCAAAACACCCAATACAAGGCAAAAAAGCTAATTTAGAGTTATAATTTATCCAAATAACAAAGTTCTGAATTTCTAACAAGCTTTAAATTGTGATATAAAAGAACCTAAAGAAAGGCTAATGTTTTCCACTATGTTCTGTAGGCTGTTTTCAGGAAGGTTTTCTCCTGCACCTACAGCTTTTTGGGTAATGTCGTGGCAAAATCCACATGTAATTCACAAAGCGAGAAGCGCTAATTGTTTTCACGCATCTTTTGGTTAAAACCTCTGCTGTAATAAATGAGACCTTTGACTTCCTCAAAAAGGTTTAAAAATGTCACTTAATATCAGTTTCCATCGCAGTGTATTTCAGGACTGGTCGTTTAACAATTGCTCTCCAGGAGAATTACTTATTTCTTGTTTTATTTGTGCGAGGAGCTCTCCAGTGTGACAGGTCCATGAGAAAGTGAACCCAGCAGAGGAGCAGGTGGTCTGCTGCTCCTATGTTATTGCCATTATGTTGCCTTTGTTAAATTACTCCATAAACCCAAGTTTCCTCATTGCCATTTGTTAAATTTGCCTACCTCCACTCTGTGAGTACAGATAATCAGTCAAACCTTAATTGGGGTGTATTTAGATCAAAGTATGCAGCCAGCGTTTGCTCCCAGTACCTGGCTTGCAAATGATAGTCACATGAGTGGCTTGCTCTATTGGACGTGCTTTTTGTTTAACCATGATCATTGCTGGCAGGCGGCTTTTTGTGTGAGTGAAAAGCCCTTTAGAATTCCTCTAATTCTGACAAAGAAACTGTCTTTGGGAGGAGAAATTCAGTATTGCCTTCTTGCATCTGAATAGTCTTTCAGCTCTATATTCACAGCAATATACTTAATATCCGAAGACAAGAAACAGAAGGTTGGGACCCATGTGTACTTTTATTTGTTCCATTAGTAGCTTCTAGAAACTCTTGGAAGTTTGTCTTTTTATCGGTTAAGGAGATATATGTAAGTTTTGTTAGTATAGGCATGGATTTCTCTTTAAAAGTACTGCAAAAACACTTTGCAGCAGAAATCACATAGGTTGTCTTTATTTTTCATTTAAGAAGGAATAAATCAAAGCAAGGCTTGCGTAGGGATGAGTGATAAGCTGACTTTGCACTGCTTCTCTGAAAAGGGTAGAAAATGTTTATGGAAAGATTTCCTTTTTTTACCTTATTTCTGATCTAATTGCTGGTTTAATCAGTTGTTTTCAGATGGGTTAAATTACCTTTATCTAATACTTTTCATGTCTTTCACAGAAGGTTTCTGATGCTTGCACTTTCTTTAGCAGCACTTTAGCATTTTATATTGTCCTTTTTTATTATCCATATTGTGGTAGCACCTAAAGCCCCCAGCTGAACTTAGGGTCTTGGTACACTGAAAGCTACGGAGAAGAAAAGATGACTCATTCCCTGAAGAGCTTACAGTTTAATCAAGGCAGCAAGACACAAGCTACAATAAATTTTGAACCCACCAACATGAGCAAAACATCTACAACTGGCTTTTGGCACTAATAACCCTTGGGCTTCGGTCGAGCAGAGACATACGCAGGATGCGCTAAATTTTAAGGCATGTCGAGCAGCCCCATTTAGTTCAAAGCGAGAAGGATGTATGCAAAGCTGATGATAAATCTTCCAGGGCAGAAGGTTAGGTTGTGTGACCAGGCCATTGGCCGGTGGAGAGGGAAAGCTGTCGTTAGGGACAGAAAGTTGACCTGCTCTTCGGATTTCTCTACGTTTGAATGCTTAGTTAACAAAGCACAGATTTAGTATGTTTAAAGAGTCAATGCGGAGAAAATACTGTAAAGTAGTTCTGTTTTCCACAAAATTCCTCACAGACCTTATTCTAAAGGAACTTTGCAAAGAGTAAAGGCCACTTTTGAAGCAACATAAAGGCCACTTTTGTCAGTGAAATAACTTGCTGGACTTTTTCCCCCCAGATTTGTATAGAGCACTGGTTCACATCAGGGTCTGAAAAAAAATTAGTTTTGATTGTATATACATACATACAAAAGGGTAAACAGTCTGAATAAAGCCTTTTGTACTGGATTAGTGTCTTAGCTCTTTAACCCAAGCTGCAGGTTTGGGATGTCTTTGTTCGGTTAGGTTTTTGGGGCTCACCAAACCGGGTGTGTTTGAGTTTCATTCCTCACCCTTTTGAGGTCTGTAGGACTGATTCCTTGCATTCAATGCCAGCAGTACTGTAAGTGCCCGATGCTTTATTCTCTAAGCTATTCATCCTTTCAACCTTTGGCTTTTTTTCCTTAATCCATCTACCTTACTGAGTTTTCAAGTCAAGTAAAATGTTAAACATGTGCTTCAAGCAAGAGCAACACAGAAATAACAGAGTACGTGCCAAGAATTTCTGACCACCTAGCCTATTTGTTCTTTGTATGCGTGTGTGTGTATAAATATATATGTATGTGTGTGTATGTGCATGGGGGTATGTGATTGCACCGTGAAGACGAATCTACCATGAGGCAGAAGTCATGTGAAGCACATATTCCAAATAATTTTATACAGAGAGAGGCAAAATAAACACATTTTAGCAACTTTTCTCTAATATCAAAAACAAGTAATTGCTTTACATCACAAATATTTTTATGGAGAATTCAAATGCTTAATGCTGCTTGTCTGAAGCTTGATGACTTTTTTTTTTTTTTTTTTGGCTGCAGGGGACAAGAGGCTTACACACATGCCACTACTTCAAAGATTTGCCTTCTATTAATTTTTTACTTAAGCTTCACAGTGTTAAATTGTTCAATTTAAGCCGTGAATACATTTTATAAGATCATCCTAGCCCACCATTTTTCCCAAAATAGAGAAGTTCAGGATATTTGGCAGTTTCACCTCCTCACCAACTCCGTGCAAAATATATATGAATAATCTCTTTGAACCTCAGCAGCTTGTGATATAGAGAACCACAAGTTCAAGCCTTAGTCTTTCCTTAAAGATGGAAATAGACTGTTCTAAAAATAAGTGCTGAATTTGATGATTTAGATAAAAAAAAAAAAAAACATGCACATCATAAATAGAAATGTGTTTTAACTTTTCCGATTGGAAATTAAAAATAATGGGCTATTTTCCATTTCCTTGTGGGGCTTTCATGAGCTGAATCAATATAATGAAATGTTCTAGTCAGCAAAATAAATCAAGAGCCTTTTACTGTTTTTATCATAAGAGATCCCCGGTGGGGTGAGGGAGGAGAACAGAAGAGATGGCATGATGTTATGCAACTATCCTACATCAGAGTGTGAGTCCGGCTGCTGCCGCTGAGCCGGATGCCGCCTCTGCTCAGCCAAAGCCAGGAGAGAGATGGAAACAAGCATTTGCCAGGAACGGGGCGCACTGTCTCTAATCTGTCTTAATTATAAAGGAAAAGAGGGAGTCCACTGATCTTCTGACCTCTCACCATGACTCGGAGACCCTCTGCTCATGCGTTCCTGGGGCTGAGAGGCTGCCTGACCCTCTTCCCCCAAAGTCAACTGAAAAGATGCCCGGCTTCCCTCTGTGAGAACTGTAGCAGCCTGAAATGCAGAATCAAGGAACTGATCATGTGCGTCAGGTGGGACCCACGGCGGAGCTGCCGAAGCAGCGTGCTTGCCGCCCGTGACCCTGCCGGGAGGAGCGGAGGGGGCTCTCCCTCCTCGACACGGTCGGAGACCTTGGGGCTGCTCGCCCACAAATGCTGCTGAGCTGGAGGGCCTGGAAACACATCACCAGGAAACCACCCAAACCAACAGTTCTACATCATGTTGCATTCTGCAGGAAATTTTTGTATTTGTGCTTTTAAGAGTGAAATCCTGCTACTTCAGATGAAGAGCCTTTGCCATCTGGTAAAAGAATGGGAAAACAGCACACAGGCAGCTATTAAAGAGCAGAGCTATGCACACAGAGCAAAGCCACCTTCTTGCTAACTCCATGGTAAGCGTTCCCATTTCACAGGGTGTTTCATGCTGCTTTTAGTGAGATTTTCATCTGAAGCCAAAGGATTCTAATGTCAAAAAAATCAGCTTCCATAGCTGTCTTAGTTCATCCCAGCATCCCTCTGCAGCCAGCTCCGCTTCCAGGGCAGGATCAGACACCCTGGAGGAAAGATCACCAAGATACCAGCGATAAGCACGCCACTGCAAACACATGGATGCCCATGCTCTGAGCCCAAGTATTAGGGAGGAAGAGGCTGGAGCTGTGAGAACTGCTGACCTATTTCTTTCTATGAACAGTTTCATTTGCCGCTTTTAGACCTGTCCAACTGGCAAGGACTGTGGGACAAGAGTGCTTCAGACCTAGAGTGACTGGCAGTAGACTCAGGACTTGGGGAAACTTGTGCCCACTTTGCTGGAGATGTGGATAACGTCATCCTGGAACAGAAATGCACAGTGCCCTGTAGCACAGGCAGGTGCTTAGCCAGACTACCTGGAAGCTTGCCACTTCTGATTTCTGCTTCAGAGCAGACCATTCCAAAGCTGTTGCAATGGAGATATGTGCTGCTATCAAGAAAGTGCTATTACTCTTGCTAATAAGAGCTGGTGATATATAGAAGGCTATCAATGAGCTTAGACTCTTGGATTCCCAAAGGCTAATGCTACCCAAGTAAATTAAACAACTTAGATGAAAATCCTCTGGCTCTGAAACTTGATTGTCTGAACCATTAAATTGCTAGAAGGGTCCTTGGCACAGTTTTGACCCAGGCCAACTAGCTCTCTCCCAAGCAATTCCTGGACATGCTACAGAAGTTAGGTCAGTCCAGAGACCATTCCCATTAGGCAGTCTGTGTATATATGGACTCAAGCTGTTCCAAGCCAGCTGGCCGGAAAACAGTCCTGAGTGTGTTTAATTCACCCATATAGATGTAGCCAAAGTGTGCTGAGGTTATTAATACATTTATTCTGTGTCCCAGGCACCAGACTTTAGACTCCATGAACAGGTTAGGGTATATCTTCGTCATGCTACTAGGTTTATGATAGAAGACTCACCAATACTGAGATGTTTCAGTAGTCTGAAAATCATTTAAGATATTAGCAAAACACCTAGCATCAAATCAGACCAAAGAGCCACCTGATTGAGTAGCCTGTGCCCAATAGTGTCCCAAAGGGGATGTCCAGGGAGCAGTATAAAAACAGTAAAAAAGCCCTGTTATACTCTCCGGAATATCGGCAATCTGCAGTTTGGGTATTGGATACCTTGGGATCTTTCAGTCTTGAGAAATACCACACTGGCTACTGCAGTGATGAAAGGACCTTTTTGCCCATATTTATGGGCAAAGGAAGTACTGGTATTCATCTAACTATTCTGGAAGAGCCAGGTAGAGTTCTGCTCCTTGGGCTCTCCTGGGAGCTCTTTCTGCATGTTCTGAGCACTTTCAGAGTGACAGTGCAACGTGCTTTAGCAAGATAGACAGAGAGATGGAGGAGGGATGTTTAGCCTGCAGGCTACTAAAAAATTTGTGCTCCCCCTGATAGTTACTGTGTGCTGGTTTGCACGCTAGTTGAAAGGATGAAGGGAAAGCTGGTCACCTCCTACTCCTTTTCCCACTTGACAGCTTGTTCAGCTGAATGTTGTACACAGCAACGAAGAGGGCTTCTAGGAAAGAGTGAGGAACACATTTTGCTCTTAATTTTGAATAAATAGGCATGTGGTTAATGAGTAAGGTACTGGTCATTCTGTGGTGAGAAGCTCTTCCTATGCATCACATGGGGCTCCTGCAAAACTGTATTTGAGGTCTACTTTAGTCCATATTTGGATTTTATGGCAATGAGCCTGGACATTTTAATGAATTCCTCAAGAGACATATCATGAATATAAATCCAATGTCAATTAATGTTCTTTTAACTATTGACAGCAGGGAGAAATAGTGAGCACTGTATGTCAATACGTTAAGCTAGAATCTTTTAAAAACCTAAAAATAAATGATGTGCAGATAAGTTTGTGCCTTTGAGACCACACAAAGCAATACAGGTGGGAAGATAATGAGTGTTCTCTGCTGAGAGGACAGTAAAAGGGCTTGTGGCCATTTGGAGCATCCCAGGACTCCCCTTCTCCTTGCTGTCCAGTTGCAGGAATATAGACTGGGTTGTGTGCCCCAAAATATGGCAGTGTGACAGTCTGGACGCTGCACTACACCCAAAGGCTGAGGCTTTGTGTCCTCCCTAAAAGCCACCAGGGTGGTTTGTTTGCCTCTCAGCCATCCTTATGGGCTTCCTCTAACCCTTCTCTGTCCTTTTCTCTCCTGTTTACTGTCCTTCAGAAGACATCCTTGTGTTCCTCCATTCCTTCACCATTCCCTTGGGATATGTGTGAGAGTTGTCTGAACACGTCCTCTCCTTTTGGAGTTCATTTTCCCTGTGATGCAAACCAAGACTATGAGTACCCCAGTCCATGGTCACCACTATGTGTCAGCAGCTCCAAGCAGGTTTGCCCCTGAATTTAATCCAGCCATGCAAACAATGATAAAATTGTGGGTTTTTTCATATAAGTGGGAATGCTTGTTCTTCTTAGGTTTCGGTGAGCTTGGCTGTGATAAACTATGACAGAGATGTCAAAAGATCTGCTGTTTTGGTAGACTGTCTGAGCTGTTATAAGAAAGAAATTTACATGGAAAGGGAACAGAGCAGCTGTGGCAACTTTTGAGGATGGAAGAAAATGCCAGGCATAATAGGGCTGCTAGGCACTTACCAGCAGAGACCATAATTGTGTGTGCATTTCTCCAAGCTGACCTTCCTTTGAAGGGTGCTACAGTGCAGCATCTTCCCCAAAGGAGGGAAGACTTCTGCAGGGAGAGGCAGTGAGAAACTAAGAAAATTTGCCTTGCCTTGCCTGGTGCCCCCTCTCTGCTGTGGGAACAAGAGTCAGATGCATGCGCGATTAGGGCACGCTCTCTAACTTATGTTGTCACTTTTTAACAAGCACAGGTCAGCATAAGACGCAGCGTACAATAACCTGCATCCTACAGCAGCCCAAAGGGAAGGGCCTTAAAACCTCTCTAGAAGCCTCTGCGCTGTAAGACTTGGCCCATTTAGCTCGTTGCACCACGCATCGGCTGGAGTCTGAGGGCACTGATGAAACTGAGAGCCAGGAAAATGGTTCTAGACTTTTTATCTGATATTGCCATCAAAGTGGCCATCCTTTAAACCATCTGCCTTGTAACACACATGGTATTCCTAGCTGCCCACCACTACTTTTGACAGTGCCAGGCTCACTGGACAGAGGCAAAAGAATAATAGCTACCATGACAGGAGTACAGAGCAGGAAATGCCAAGTTGCATATGCATTTGCACTGCATATTGCAGTGTAATTCATCTTTTTATCTGAAAATGTCCTCTTTTCTCTGTAAGGTCTAGCACGGAATTAAGCAAACATAGTATCTCACAGCTTATACTTTTATTTCTGCTCTTCCTGAAAGAAAGAAACTTGTGTTCCATATTTAGCACAAGTGATTGCTTTTACTACTGCATTTACATTTCCTGTGCCAATGAGTCCAAACTGGGGTTTGTGGACCTGTTGGCTCTCCAAGTCTCTGCCAGCTTTCGGATTCATCAGACCGATAAGCTCTGGCTTTCAAAACCAGTCTCCTGGCCTGCATCGTGTTCAGCCCCACCAGGATGCACGGGGGCGAGCAGTGAAACCCTTGGCAGCTAGAGTGGCTACTTACCTAACAGCGCAGCAGACCTTCTGAGGACTGGCAGAAGTCTTGCCAGCCTCTGGAAGATGCTTATAAACAACTCCAAAAGCCTGTACGCCCTCACTTTCACACGTTGGGGTAACCAGCTTTGCTGTGGTTGAGTATATCCTACCCACCGCCTGCAGGGTGAGGTGGTTAGGGACACAGGGAATTTGACTGCTGAGTAAACAGAGGAAGGACAGCCCAGGGGTCTCAAAGCAGCACTTGCTTTTATCCAACAAGATGACTCCTGCCAGGGTAAGTCCATGGCAGGATGATAAAATGGAAGGGAAGGAACGAGCCCAGGAGCCGGCCAAGCAGCAGGAAGAGCAAGCAGATGTGCAGTTAATGTGGGGGGATGGGGATGGGGATGCAGGCGTTCCAGCAGTGTTGAGGGCAGGTCCATCTCCGTGGGTTTCATAATGTGCAGTAGAATATCAGAGGATTTACAAGGGTGACAAGGTTGCTTGTGGGCACACAGCGTTTTAGAAAGAAGTTAACCCAAAATAAGTGCCAATTGTAGAGCAGTCCTGAGGGACCATCCTCAAAACTGGCCTTTTGATTTCCTGCTTCAGTTTTCTTATCTGTAAATAAGTTTAATATTTAATTCAGGCATGATGTTTGATTTAATTGGTTGATAGTTTTAGCTTAGAAAGTTAAATGCTTTGTGCATTTTACTTAACTTTGCTTACCATTAATTTAGCTGCTACTTTAATGAGTGGCCCTAAGCTTTTTCTGTGAGCAGTATCTAAAGCCAGAGCTCTGCCAGTCTTTAAGCGATGAGGGACATTCTTCTGACAGTCCCTATCAGAGCAGGGGGAAATCCTGCAGTGTCATTTTCCAGGACAATCTCTGGTGTGGACCATGGAGTGGGGCAGCACAGGATGATCCCTCAGTCAGCAGCTGGGTTTAGTCCCCATGCAGGCTCAGGGAAGAAGTCCCATGTAAAATGACACTAATGAAAGCAGTAAAGCAGAGAAAGTTTCTTTCTGCTCTTCTATCCCTAGTGCCAGTTAGCACAGGGACTTCAGTGTAATATTATTATAACATTTTTTACAGTAGGAATTATAATTGAAATTTGTTATGTATGAGGATAACTAAAACTCGATCATTTCACACTCTTCAGTCCATGCCTGAGGACATTTTGGGGTAAATAGATTGCTTGGAAACAGCCAGTGACTACAGCTAAAATTACATTTTACCAACTGAGCTGAATGGCTTTTTAATTACAGCACTGATGTCCGCATGCTGTCACCACCATCTAATACTAAGATGGTATTGATTTGATTTTTAACTTTGATGCACCAGGGGAAAAAATGCAGAGTAGGATTTTTTTCTGAAATCCTTTTTTCCAAAGTAGTCAAGAACCCAAACTCTAAAATGATGGGTTATTTTTTGTCTGTCTCCTTTTTTATTTGCTTGTGCTTGTGTCCACCCTGAATGTTGTTACTGTCCGCCTTGAATTTGTTTAGTTGTATCAAACATTTTGAAATAAAAATTTATAATTTCAAGGCACTGCTGAGCCTCAAGAACAATGAAATATGTGCTGTACATACAAATGTTACATGAAATAACTGAAATAGCTTCCATGCACACATATCAGAAAGCCACAGGCATCTGCACAGTCAAAATCTCTTGTGATAATGCAGTCTTACTTTATTAATTTCCTTCAAAAACAACTAGAAAAGCTTTCAAACCAAGATGCTAAACATTTTATATTTTACAAGAAAGTACTTATTTTTAAGGAAATATTTTGTACCTTTACTATAGCTGTGGCTGGTCACTGAGTAAAGTTGCCCTGCTACTCAGGGCAAGGGAATCTGTTCCTTTGAGAATGCAGAACTTTTCTTCTTTGTCTAGGGAAAAATCTACAAAAAAATTGCCTAGGCTGAACCTTCAGTTTGCAAAAGGATTGCTCCGTGAGCTGTGCACATGCCAAGGCCAGAGAGCGGCTCTTGGGCTGCTCTCCTCCATGGGGAAGAGAAAACTAGCTACTGCCCTGCAGACTCCTCCACACCCAACTTACTTTGACTCAAATGGAGAGATAAAGGAGGCAATTTCATATCTGTATGTGAATATCGAGTAATATTGGTCTAGAAAATACATAGGTGGGTGTTTTAGGACTAGAAAGAGCAGACTTGATCCAAAAATGGATTTTGGATTGTCTGCTCTTTCTAGTCCTAAAACACCCATTTAATTTGATGGGCCTCTGACTACTGACTTCTACAGGTCTGGAATTACATTTGCACAAGCACTGTGGAAATGGTAATCCATTTACCACGCAGGTGGGATACTGGACTGTACAGGTTTTCCCTATTTGTAGAGCTGGGAATACAGATGACATCATCAATATCTGAGCTAACAATAAAAAAGTAAATGAAAGTATAATAACTGCACCCACTGCATTGCCATAAAGGCAAAGGTCTGTTTGAGATTAACAAGCAGCTTTTGAGTGAGCACAGGACTATAATTCATGTCACGAGTTCTGATCTTTGATGAGTTTATGAATGAAAACAAAGCTCAAGTGAATGAATTATGGGCATGATTCACTCAGTTGTCTCATACACTTTTATGGCCTTTTAGTGTCTTCAGTTGCCCGGAGGATGGGATGCTGGGTGGCCTCCAGGAGCCCTTCACTTGAGCTCTGGCTTGGTTAAAGACTCATGATGTGTCCTTGGGAAAAACACTTTCATATGCCTCAACTCTCTGCTCCCCTTTTGTAAAACAGGGATGATAATTTTGTGTTGCTTGTATGTAGATCACCTGAACGTCAAATTCAGTGATGAAAAGTTACGAGTTGTTAAAAAGTTTTATTTCCCTTGTCATCAGTAGAAATACTCTTATCTACCCCAGCTAATATGCAGCTACGTATATCTGCAATTTCCAATCTAAAAAGCTCTGCCAAATAACCAAGCGAATATGCAAATAGGGCCAAAAGAATAGAGAGAAATTAGAACACCCCAAGAGAGAAATGGCTATGGCAACCCACTCTAATGCTCCCACCCCAAGGACTTCATGAGGAAGGCTTGGCAGAGTCAGGAAAAGAAAAGGGAAGAAAGAATTTGGGTTTTTATGACAAAAACATCTTCACACTTTTTAGGGTTCCTAATTCCAGACTTTTTAGCACAACCCACAAGGGCTAAGAACTAAATGAGGAAAACAAGGGTTCTCACGAAATTGCCTGACTACCAAATCTGGAACTCTCCAGAGTGTACCAGGTGTTGCAACGTGTGCAACAATAACATGAAGTGTTTACCATGCTGCTAAAGAAAAATTTTGCACACACAAACAGAGCAGGCCTTGGGTTTTCATTTTTGTTGGGGCTGAAGTCAAGAATAAGGAAGGGAGTGGGTAACCCATTCCCTGAAAGCTTTCCTATCCTGCCGCTCTTTCAAGTAGAATTTTGCCCCAGGCTGACTGATCTTGCAAACCCAGCTCTGCTTGAGATAGCTGATTTTATAATGGATATTAACTAAAATTTCACCCTGTAGAAATTACAGTAAATTCCATTACCTCTGTTAGGACCATTACCAGTGCTTTGTACATATTATTTCATAATGTGTATGCATATCACTTACCATACATTAAAACAACCTCTTAGCAGCATATTTTGAGAACTCTGCCATCTTTCAGAATGCTGGCAAAATGAAGGGAAAACATGGGATATATGCAGATATGCAGCCTCTGAAGGGTTAATGAACAATGAGGAATTTGTGTATAGCTCATTAATTGTTATATTGCATCCCTTTATCTAAATTGTTAGTGGCCTGCTTAGTCAATTGAAACACATTACTTTGATATTAAAGCTGCAATCAAAATCTTTATTCTTGTGCATGTTCTACTTGAGAATACAAATCCTTCAGAATAGGGCAGTCAGAATTATCTTGAAAAGTATTAAAATTCAATAAACCATATGCTCAAAAATAGAGACATCAGGTTCAGCCAAATATCCTGGGCACTAATGCAGTGGCTCTGATTTGCCCATCTAAACACGCCAATTTGAAATACTGTATGGAAAAGCCCACCACGGTTTGGATTCAAATTCTGGCCTTGTATTCAAGGAAAATGGGGATTATAGTTCCATGCCAGCCCATCACACAAAATCGGTGTCAGTGTGCTACTGTGACGGGGCCCTCCACAGGGAGGGTAGTTAGTGTGGATTGGTGTGGTACATAGAGGTTTTGATATTTGTTACATAAGCCCCAGAGCATCCCACCTAATTTATGATGCTCTGTGAGGCATACATGCTCTAGGCTTCTTCTCTAGACCACAGAGTGAGATAAGCACTTTGAAACGTCTCCAGACCTTAGCGAGGCTTAATCGTCTTGACAAAATGCCTTTTTCATGCCAATGGGGATAGAACTGTTGCAGTGTGGACACACTCCCAAATTAGGCATCTCCATTAACTTCCTAAAATAAAAGAGGATGAGCATGGTCCTTAGTGCCCAGGCTGCCTAACGGTGTTTCAGAGCCCCACTGAATTTGGCTTGTGCAGGACCAGCCCATGCGTGATCCCTGTTGCAAGCAGTATGAGTGGGAGACAAGAGGCAATAGATGGGGTAGATCAGAGAGAAGAAGGGGAATAAGGAGCAACAACGATGAGAAGAATTGATGCTGACTGCCTACGCTGTCATCACTAGGAGGAGAGTTCTAAAAGAGAAGGAGAGCAGTGGAATGATGTTGCAGAGGTTTGTCGGGGAGAGGGTGTGGGAGCTCCATGTGGCACAGGCACCTCTTCAACCAAAGCTGCCTCCATTTAAATGGGCATAAATCTGGAGTGGCATCATTGGGGTTGGTTTGGAATTGCAGAGGTGTATTCAGACATGGGGGTCAGGCAGCAGGGTGATAACGTTTCTGCTCTTGGACACAGGGAAGTGCGGAGAGGCTCAGCATAACTGTGCCGGTACGCTCAAATGTACACTCCAGCAGTGAAAATATGGAGTCCCTTTGGGTGTGTTGGGGATTGAAATGCACCATTTATAGCGTTTCCATTACACCAGATGTGGTGTCATTTCCTGTGAGAGCCAGCATGACACAGAGTTCCCCTCCTCTCCTCACCCTGCCAGTTTATAACATACCAGGATATGTACATATGTGTGCATGTTCATACGTGTGTGGGAAACGCTGTGTTACTGGGGACTAATAACTGCATAAATAGGGAAAATGGCAGACCAATGCAGTAGAAGAATGAACACCCGTATTAATACTCTGGTTGTTTCTGTGGCAAGTGGAAGTGAAATAGCATTTTTTGATCAGAACTCTCTTTTTGTTTTTCAAACTGTTCACAGCTAGGTGCAGGTGCACAGAAACCTACGCTCCTATAGACATTATATGCTCTTGCATTTTGGCTTTTTTTTCTGTTAGTATAAGGACTCAGCTATTATTTAAAAAGATTATGTAGACGGTAAAAAAACCCAAACATTTTAAACTATTTTGCCGGTAAAGTTAATTTATTTACTGGATATCAGTCAAAAATCAGGTTTTCTAAACTGTATTTCTTACTATTAAATTTGGTGCTATCAACTCAAATAAACCACGCTTGACTGCAACCTAAGGAAAACAAATACTTGAGCATTGTTTTAAAACACATACTAACTAGCAAGCTCAGTAATGAGGAGATGATGCCAGGAATGCCAGGATATCATCTTCATACTGTGATTCAACTTAAGGTCGGTGACATTGATATAACTTTGACTTCAAGAGAGGAAATATTTCATAGCAATCAGAGCAAGAATGAATCCCCTTGGAATAGTAAAGGTACAAATTGCTTTAGTTTTCATTTCCGTAGTGCTAAATTTGTATTTCATGTGTGGGATTGTAATTGATGACTGCTTACTTGTCTGGATGAAGAAGGATGAAAAAAATACATTCTGATTGTCAAGGTTGTTTGTGTTAGTGGCTAAAATAGTAGACATCATGCTGAAATCTTTGTAAACAGCACACAAGCAATTCTTTTCTTCTTAAGTAAAACAGAGAAGGAGAAAAGAAGCTTCCAAGCCAAAAATATCCTTGTATCATCTGGCTGACATCTGGGAGTGTAATGTACAAATTTTCCTGGAAATATGGTTTGTATCAGCTAAGCAAACTCCAGTGTACCAGCCAAAGCATTAGATCGTCACTAAAGCTTTGAGGGATTTGAGAAGATTTTAACAGCAGGTATCCTAATTCCCTTTCTACCAAGGTTCACAGAAACCAAAGAGGTTTCTTCCGTAGCATTTCTTGGTAAATGCTGTAAAATCCATAATTATTATTTCTATGTGCCATTTTCTCAGCTCTTCCAAAAACTCCCAATTGCCTCTCATTATCTGAGATAGTCCCATATCTAAATTTCCCCTGATCCCTTACAGACAAGATTATGTCCCAGTTAACAGTGTAATTCATTAACATTCTCTGTGTTGTAGAGAAGGCAAAAGCAAAACAAAGCCCTCTCCAGTTAACATTATTTTCACATCTTTTGAGGAAGAGGTGGAGTTCTTGCTTTATTTGTCTTTGCTGAGCTTTTATCTTGGTCACTGTCCTCTCATGAGAATTCCAGTGAACTGGAACAAGAAAAAACAGTTTTCTTCCCTTATATTGCCTACAAGCATGACCCACCTTCAATGTTATTTTGAACATGTTTTGGTTTTGGTACTGTAACAGAGCAAGCGACTGAAACTCAGGCTACTTGAATTTTATCCTGCTATTGCCTTGGAATTGCCTTGAGGAAGTGGCTTCCATTTGGGGGTGAAAGCCATCAAGTCTACCTAAGACATCGTGGTTGTCAGAGCCTGATGCGTTAATGAAAGGGAAAACACAACATTGAAGTTGGTGGCAAAGGACTCGGATCAGTGACCCAGAGACACGTTCCAGTTCTGCCTTCTTGTTTTGTTTATTAACTCTGATTACAGCTAAGCCAGAAACGGACCTTGTATTATCTTATTCAAGAGCAATTAAATCAGCTTAGATTTGTTTATGGAGGAATAGAATCCATCAAAAACCTATGTTTCATTTCAGGAAAGAAAAATCGTTTCATTTCATTTAAAGAAAAAATGTCAAGTAATTCCTTTAGGGTCAGTTTCCAGAGCCCGTAATAAAACACTTGTGGTACTTAATGGGAAAATTATATATAATTGGGAAATATTATGTATAATTGGGGAACACTTGGAAGAGAAAGGAATCTAGGAAGAATTGGTAGCATATCTCTTTTTACTCTGAACTGAACCAAATTTGCAGTTTTCTAAACTCACCCTTTGTTCTCCCTGCTGCTGGTAATGTGTGATGTATACAGAGGCTCTCAGATAGCTGCTTTTCTCAGCTGACCACACTATTTATTCTAATATGGACAAGCTGAGTGTTCGCAAGTCTGAAAGGAGGCATGACAAGGAATGCTCTCTTAAAGGCATCCTGATCCCTAGCACTCTTTTTGTGTAAATCCACTTTATCCTGTAGATCCCTTCCCTTCTGCAGATCTATAGGGTGTCTCATTGTTGCTTCAGAATGATGTCTTGACCCTGATCCAAAAAAGCGCTTTATCATATAAGTGACTAACCACATGTTTTAAGTTAAGCACAAGCTAACTGGTTTAGGGGATATATGCATTTGTGGCTTTTGACAAACTGCTTTTGTTTACTGGTTAGCATTAATAAAACTCAGCTAGTCTGTGACTACTCCATCTTAAGAAGAGGTGTTTATGTTTTGAGTTTGCGTGTAGGGTACACAATTGTCACGGATCCTATGCCACATGAAAGAAATATTCAAAAAGACTGGTATGTGCTTTTTCTGTGCTACATCGCACGCTTCTACATTCATTTCATCGCCCTCACAAGCCCTGAGAGCTCAGTTTGCCAACTGTGTTTTCCTAAGGCTTCATGGTATCAGGTGCACTGTGATGCAGACCACTAAAGGTGTTGCGTGATACACGTGGGTTTCTGCATCACTGGTCCAACTGCAATGGATCCAGACCTTTTTCTCTGACTAGTGTTTACCTGAAAGCCTTTGATCCCTTAATTCACAAGCCTGTAGCAAACAGCCTGACAGCTTGGGCAAGGCTAACAATGGATATTTGAACTCTCATAACTTGTAAGTAATAACTTAGGTTAAAGCGTCAGAGAAAACTGGAACACCACTTCTCATGTTGATGGTGGATGGATCATGATTGTTTTGTGGACTGAACAGTAGCAGAATTTCTCCATGTTTTTCCATGCAACTCTACCTTTATTACTGGAATGTGGTAAAACAATCACAAAGACTCTGTTCCATGATGGATCTGCAGGGCACCATCCTCTCATGCTCAGGCAATCACACACCCTTGCTCACAGGGCATATACCTGAGAAATTGTAAGGAAAATACATAGAAGTAGATCTTTCACCCTTCCTGTGTCTTTTGTCTTTTTCAAGGACTCCACTTGCTGTAACTAGAAAGGTCCAAACTTACTAACTTGTAACCATTGCGAAACTGTAGCATGTCAGTATCTACCTCTGGTCAACCAGCAGGTCTGGCTTCAATTATTAGAGGTTGCTGGCTGTCCTGGCTTCACCTGGGGGAGAGCTAATTTTCTTTCTAGTGGTTGTTTTGTTTCAGATTACGTATGAAAGGAATGTCAATAATACATATTAGTTTAGTTTTTGCCAGGTGATGTTTATAGTTTTCAAGGTCTCTTTTTTTCACCTTCCATAGAGGCTGAGAAGAAGCCTAGACAGAACAGTGGAATGGCCAATGGAATGTTCCGTACCATAGATGTCATGTTCAGTGTATAAATGAGGTTAGCTGGGGGGTGGGTACTCGCAATCACTGCTCAGAACGGTGCCAATTCACCATGCGGTAAGAGTGACTTGTGTGATTATTATTATTGTTATTGTTGTTATTATTATTGCTATTGTCCTTTTCTGATATTGTTCTATTAAACTGTCTCTGTCTCAACCCACAAGAGTGGTTCTTTTTTCCTTTCCCATCCTTTTCTCCCTCTTCTCCCTACCCTTCCTGGGGGAAAGTGGGGTGAGTGAGTGGCTGTGTGGTCCTAGCTGCCTGCTGGGTTTAAACCACGACACTAACATCTTCTTTCTAGCCTTTTATTAAGAAAAAAAAAGTGTGTGTTTCCCCCTACACACACACAGAGTCTTCTAGTGGCATCGTAAAATACACTCTTCTGGACTCTGTGCTGTTATAATGTTGTTTCAGCTGATAAGTGTTAGCAAGAAGCCAATACAATGGACTATGAAGTCGGTGTGAGAGCTCCATCATTGTAGGTCTTTATTTGGAACAATAAACATTGTAAGATGATATATGCGATCTTTTCCACTAGGAGTGAAGAGGCAATAGACTGAATGCACCAAAAGCTGTTTCAAACCCCTCTGCCGTTATCCAAGTTTTACCTCTTTGTCTACTTCTATGGTCAAACGAAACTCCATTTTCACTCCTTTCTTTTTTTTTTCCCCCCTCCCTTTTTGTCCACTTTACTTGCCATCTAATTAGCTTTCTATTACTACTTTAAGGGACAAATAGTGATGCCTGTTCTATAGCCGCTAAGAGCTCTTCTGCAGGCAACCGCGTATGGGTTTGCTTACAGAGTTAGGCAGGAAGGGCTGGAGAGAGGAGGGCTGCTTGGCTGGGCTGTGGGGGAGTGAGCACAAGCCTCTTTCCCCTGCAGACTACTAGTGCCTGCAGTACTAGCCCTTCGGGAGACGAGAAAGCTGCCATTTCTCATCTGTAAACAGTAAGAATAACGTTCTCTGGGTAAGGGTAACCAGGGAATGAATACACAGATGATTATAAGATGTTGAGGATAATTAAACATGCGGATGTTCCTGTAAAGTTTCTATGCCCTTATACTCAATACCAGCAGTGTCCCTGTAGTTTCCCAGTTCCATGTATTGGACACAGGCTAGGAATATTCCGGGGAGCCAAAAGCCCACCTGAAAGAGCATCAGGTCCCACATAGTCTTGCAGGAGTCCTCCTGCCCTGCCTAAGCACTGGGACCTGGTGGCTAGAGCTGAAACGGGAGCTCGGTGACCCCGGGGACGGCATTCAGTGCTTTTTGTTTCCATTTTCTCATCTGACACTGCTCCCTTTTGCAAAGCACTTGGGAGTCTGAGAAGTTTTATATAGGAATTAAGTATTATTTCTTATTAGGTGGAGTACTGAAGGGAAATGGGGGTTCTTCGTACCTCTTTCCTAAGATAGCTGAAAGGAAGCCTTGTGCCATGTAGCTGTGTTCCTCACACGGTCTTTCAGATGCGAACACTTACACTGTAGTTTTCACCTGCTGGTTTCAAAGCCCCTGGGAGGGTCCATCCCACAGGAAGGGTTCATGGGTGACTGGAAGTGGAACAGTCTGCCTAGGGTCACTCCATTTCCAATGTGAAGCCCTTGATCCATGCGGTGTGCAAAAGTTGTTCTTGTTCGTAACTGAGGGCCCTTCTGAGACATTTGGACTTGCTCCCAGTTGCAGGGGAAGATCCCTCTCGTTGTGCCAGGGAGGAACCTGCAAATCTCCCCCTGCCACCTGCTCAAGGCACAACCGAGTCTAGCTGCTCCAAGCCTGCGGATGGCAGGATTTGTGGGCATTTAGTGCTGACCTACTTGTTCAGCTTTAGCGTTGTGCCCGTAGAAAACAGTGGCCAAAAAAACATATGTGCCTTTGTCCCACTAACATTGGCACTTCTCGTTTCCAGGAGGACTCCTGAGACCACCGAAATAATGTAATTAGCACAAACGTGGCATGGTAGAGCAGGAATAAAAGAGTAAGACAAGTTTATTCTGCAGAAGAAATGCCAGTGTGCTTTAACTCACGAGCTCACAGGGCGACCATCTCCATGCCATGTGCAGGTGTAGTGGACTGGAGAGTTCGAGCCAGTGAGTACTGTGGCCCCCAGGGAGATTACTTGCTCAAAATACAAAGGCAGAAAAATGCAGTATATGAAAATGCAGTTACCAGAGTAAATACAAGCTGCGTTTGCCAATAGTTAAATATTGTTTCACAGACTATCGGCCAAAGCCATTCAACACACATTAAAAAAAATTAAATAGACAGATTGTCTTCATGTTTCAAGGGAAAGCAAAACAGTCTGGAGGTGGTGGTGGCCTACAGAGAGGGATGTTGTCCTGTGTCTGGATAAGTTCCAGCTGGTCTCAGACATTATTTGGTTTGGTTTTGATTTTGGACATTTAAAATTATATTTTATTTCCTAACTGCCAGCATACTCCTGCTGGACTGTTCCATAGAAATGAGATGTCCTTGTTAGATGACATTTTGCTCTTCCCTTGCCAGTGCTGGGACACAGAGCCGGCACCCGGCACCTCTTTCGTCATCACTTGCTGATGTTCCCAGCTGCAGTACAATGCTGAGACCAACTGCTCTGTCTTTGCTGTTAGCTGCTTCTCTACTCCCTAGTGGCCAGCATGCTAGAACAGCCATACTTGATGGCACCTACTTTAGGTGTCTTACATATATCCATAAATGTGCAGATACGAATTCACAAAGTGCTTTCCACAGTATCAGCACATTGGTCTGACACCACGGGTGGATACCACGCAAATTTTTCCCAGAGGAGTTCAAGTCCCTCTTTTAGACACTCTGGCAAGGATGTTCACACTAGTCTTAGAGGAGCTGTGGAAGCAGTACCCTATTGTGAACATCTTTATTACCATCCTTGTGTTATTAATGCCCAGTGGAGGCTTGTAAACAGTCACTTCTGTCCAGGAGGTCTTTCCTGACCCCTGCAAGCCTGCCTGTCTGCTCGTCCTTCTGCCACTGCACACCACCACCAGAAGAAGGGTGTGTATGGCCATCCTTCTCTGATTACAGCGGGCTTATACACATTACTGTGCTTCGGGTCTTGCCTTTTACTGACATTAAGGGGAAGAGGCTTTCTCTCACCTGATTTTGGGTTTCTCAAGATTTGGCTTCTGACCTCCTGGAGGCATCTCCAGGTGGACATTCAGACCATCCACCGAGATGAATCCTACTGTAGCTGATTCATTCCTGGTGGAAGCAGAGGGATAAAAAGTTGAGTAGTTTGCTTTCAGAAAGGGTGACTGGTGGAAGGAAGTTGCCTCAGGTCTCAGACTCAGTGATCAGAGTCTAAGCAGAGAAGCACTTAGCACGGAGGAGTGCCCAGCTTCCCACCTAGTTCCCATTCACCAAAGCACATTGCTTCCCAACCCACAGGGTACGGCTGTGCCTGAATTACAAAACTATCTTCTTCAGGCCTGTGTGGGCATGAGGGAAATGCAGCACTTTTAACAAAATGTTTAGATACACTTTGCAATCAGTCTATTTTTAGTCTTTCCTTCTCCCTCTCTTTCTGTCCTGCCCCCTTCTTCATTCTGATTGATTTCACTGTTGTGTATTAAATGTTTTTCCTTCACATGCTCTGATAGTTTTCTTCAGCTTTCAAATTCGTTTCTTCTTTGGAGAATATTTTAATTTAATATAAATTGTATTTTTAAAAGAGAGGAAGTTGCCAACAAAAAAATTCTCAACATAACAAAATAAAGATCCGTCTTGTCTAATACTAGAACTCTAACGCCACGTGTATTGAAGCAGGTCTGGAGTTTTGCAGGTCCTTCATGGCCCCATCTTGACCCCTGCAGAGAGATGAGCCAGAGGACACACCACTCCTGTAACCCAAATCTCAGCTCCGCATGTGTGGGTACCGCTCAGACCCAGAGGCAGCCCCATGCCCAGCCACATAGTACACTCATGGTACCAAGCACACCAATGGGGCAGACAATCCCTTATCCAGGGAAGACAACCCATAATGGCACAGCAACACTTCGGAAAGCTTTCACAACTTTTTGGACTCACAGCGGCATTTCCTGCAGTATGGGGAAAATGAGGCCCAGACTGAGAGAGGATTTGGATGCAGAGAGCTGAACTGTCACTGTGTTGGGATATACAGGTATGAAATATCTTGCTTTTTCTGCTTTTCTCCAAGCATCCAGAAGCTCACTTACATATAGGAATTTCAAAATTAAGGAACATTTCCTCTTCCTACTTCTTCATGGAGGGAAAAAAAAAAAAAAAACTAATCCAAAAGATGTTTATAGGATGAGGGCAAAGACCATAGGCCTTTTCCAGTGATGCTGGCCAGCATAATGACCTTAGTCCCAAACCTGGAAGGAGAGTCAGATGCAAGGAGTTTGCCTGTGCCCTTTGAGTCCAATTGGATGTCATTTGCCAAGGCTGATTGCACCAAAGGGGCATGTGAGATCGACAATGCTCTTTCATCCCCAGGCTTTAAGATTTGGCCCTCTAATTAATACATCCTTTTAACCTCAGTGTCTGGGCCCACCTTTACAAATAGCTTGGCAAGTGTGTGAGCCAAAGAAGATGCTGACCTTATCAGCTAGGATGTGAGCTTGCAATGCGTCAGCTATATTGAAAATATTTCCACACAGAAACCTCCTAGGTACCTTACTGGGCTTCCATTTAAGCTATCCACTGTCCCTCGGAGAGCTAACACTTGGCTGGGAGTGCACGTTTGTAGTCCCAGAGAGAAGAGAGACACGCTGCGGGTTTGCACTCCAACTTCCAAGAGCTTGCCCCATGCCTTTGCCTCTCCTAAGCTGGTTGCCCTCATACATCAAGCTGCTGTGACTTCCACAGCTCTATTTCGGTCCAAGTTTTTTGCGATCGCTTCACTTTGTAATTAGAAATGCTGCAGAGCATAACTCAGTGTGTGATGAGGGATGAAGGGGGGTGAAACAGCAAGAAGCTGCAGAAGATGCTGCCTTTCACTACCCACTGTTCCGCAGAGGGGCAACTGCTGACACCACGAGGCTTCCTCCAGCTGCCAAGCTCCCCATGCAGGGGGGCATAGAGCAGGGCAATAGTTCCAGTGCTTCGGGCAACCAGCATCGGGCAACTGTCCTTTCCCCACCTGGGAAAGGTACCCCCCACCTTGGGGGGTAGCTCCCCCTAATGCCAAGCTCTCAATGAAAATTGCTCAAGGGTGGTGGGACTGGTCACCAGCCACCGGTGGAGTCTGGGGTCTGTGACCATGAGGTCCATGTCTCCTCCGCCCAAAGCGTGGGGCTCAGGGTCGGCTGTAGACCTTCCCATAGCTGAGAAATGCCATTTGCAGCCTTGGTCCTTGCCCCACAGCAAAGACAGGAGCAGGAACGAGGAGTCAAAAGATCTCCTTGCAGCACACCTTGAAGGGGAGAGCAGCCAGTGGAGAAACCTAGTGCTGGTTAAAGTCTTCACAGGCCTAACAGGGAATGCAGATGGGGAAGGATAAGGGCTGGTCCTGGACCAGCAAGCACACCTCTAGCTAGTGAGAGAGGTGTTGTGTAGCTAGGACACATGGGATAAGTGCTGCTGAGACATTTATGTTTTCGCAGGACAATCATGTCTCAAATGGTGAAGAGCGAATGCCTTCACTTGTTTCTCCTGTCCACCCCAGCCATACCTCTTTTCATCAGGAAGTGTTTTTATGGCCCCACTCTACTGAAAAAAGCTGCTGCAAGCAACAAAGAAAAAAAAATCAAGGGAATATCCTAGGTCTGTTGAAAAAAAAGTCTAAGACTAATCCTTAGAAAGGCTCTGGGATGGGGAAAAAAAAAACAACAAAAACCAAAAAAAAAAACACCCCACCCAAACTACTGTAACATTGCAAAAGGAAAAACAATGTTCTGAGAAACAAGAAAAGTCAGTCCTTCTTCTAACACACACAGGTCCTCATCTAGGCTGGTGAGCTGGGCAGGAAGAGAGGGTAACTCATTGAAAAGTGGAGCCTGTATTTTGATTGAGGAGAGTCTGGGCATGATTAAGAATCCATAGCATTTTCAGCCACGAACATTATTCAGGTCTTATGTGGACAAAAAGGGACATTTCCCAAGGCCAATATTGGATTTTTGCATGAGCTGCATTCCTGCTGATACCACACGTACTCTACGTGATCTAGCTATTTTTATTTGGCTATAAGGAACTCAATGCACTAGACAGGGTGTAACATCTGTGACACATCCACACAAGCATTGTTTATTTTTATCAAAGAAGACCTACACTTAGAGTTACTCGCTCTTCCTTTGCATCCTCCAAATAAGAACCACTTCATTTCCAGTGGTTTGTGGAGGCACAATATACAAAGCGGGCCTTTTGCAGCACATTGATGATCCCGCCTAATTACACATATGTGCACAACTAGTGTCAACAAACTGAAATCAAAGTCTGCTTTGAAAAAAAAAAAACAAAAGGTGTTTTTACACAGAATAAATCACAGGGAGTAGATGCGCGTCTGTATTCAGGTTGCTGTTTGGAAGATGGGGAAGAAAGCAGTGATTGAGCAAGGCTTCCATTTTGATCCGGGGCTGCTGCTGACTCCCTCTCACCTCCAGCAACTTTGCTGGCTCAGTTTCTCCAGCTGTGAAAGGCAGAGGCGATAATGTATATGTATAGGTGTGCTGCGAGAGCTATTGGCTGTGTCCGTGCAAATGCTAATTTATTGGTGGTGAAGTACAGCCGAGAGGAAGGGTTTGCAGTGCATCTGCTGATTGGCGCTACAGATAAAAGATTGAGGACTGCATAGCCTGGGCACGGTCTGGAGGGAGTGACCACAGGGATAATTTATAACATGGGCAAGTACAATTTTAGGAAGAAACACGCGGGGGGGTTGTCTTGGAAAACAAGCATGATTTGGTTTGCTTTGCATTTTCTGCTTTCTTTTTCCCTTGTACTTTATCTGATTTCCTAGTATGTGATAGTCTATTGATCCAAATTCACCTCTGATTAAGTCCAACATCCTGAGAGACATTCACCCAGCAAACAACAGCAAAGGAGCTGCTGAAAAGAGTACATATTTCTTAGACTGTATATGTGAATAGAAAGATTAAAAGTGCAATGCAAAGTATGCTTCCTTATAATTGGGACACTTTGGCCTCTAACTAGATGCCATGTTGTGTTGACATCTGTCTTCCAACCAGATAATTTTTTGTCCCTTTTGAGGAGAATACAGTTAATATGATGGTGTCCAGTAAGTTTTTCACTTTAATTTAAGGAAGCAGCCTACACACAGCACTTCAGTTTCACCAACGTCCAAATTGCATGTTTCTGGGGGGAGGGGGTGAGTACACACACGTGTGTGTGTGTGTGTGTGCGTGTGCGCGTGCGTGTGTGTGGACACCTACACACATGTGCATTTGGCTATGAAGCCAGTGACGGGTAAGTTTGCAGCATAGAGGTAAAAAGGAATGTGTTTGTTCTGTAATCCATAAAAGCGTCTCTTATCCTAACTGCATCTTGTCTGATCCCTTTTCCCCTGCTTCAGGCAGGCAATACCATTTAGCACAACCTCAGACCAGGGGTGGGACAGCTACAGAGTTTGCCAGCCATTCCCATCCCTCCAGCATCCATCTGACACACAATTCTCCCCTTGCTCCTCTTTTTTTTTTCCACTGCAGGCGAGGTAAAGACTTACTCTGGTCATAGACTAACAGCAAATGGCTGCGCTTCCAGCCCTTCCTTGCATTTAATGGTAAATAGCCAATATTCGGACCATTCTCTACAAGTCACTGTGACAAGCTGATTCATGAATAAGCCCATACTGCACTCTGGGTGGGCCATATAAATCCCACCCAGATCTCTTTCCCCTGCATAGGCATATAATCCACCTAGCTATTTAGGCTGGGGCTCGATTTATTGGTACAGCTTGGTTTTAGTGAGGCTAAAATGCCAGGTCAAACAAGAGGAGCAGTCGCTCCTCTTCCTTGCAGCCTGCAGGGTGAAAATTTCCTGCTCTCAAAAGTGTGGGAAACGTCTTTTGAGAGCGAGCAGAAAAGTTGAAGTTGTACCTCCAGAGCACTTAGGGGACGCGCAGGGCTGGAAGTAGCAGCACACGAGAGGAGAACCCCACAGAAAAGTGACAAGATTAAAGGATCTTCTCTCCCCCACCCCCCTCTCCCATCCCTCCCCCGAACGGGTAGCAGAATCAAAGTTAAAAATGTATCTATGGAAAGGACTGATGAAAGATTAATAATTAATTTTAGAGCAGCGATACTGCATTTTTTGAAATGTAAATTTGATGCGCAAAAGTGGCATATTATGATAAGCAGGAGCAACAAGGGAGAGTGAGTACAGGAGGGCCTGTTGCTCAGAGACAGGCTAGCGAGGAACACTTGCAGCCGGCTTTATTTTTTTTCTCTTCCCCTCCCTCTCCTTCTTTATGCAAACTTATTATCTGAACTTAGGAGGTTTTGAAGAAGTTTAAGGGCTGAATATCTGAGGCGCAGAGTCTTCAGAGCACATCTCAGCTAGAGTTTAGCCTTGAAAGCGAAATCTCTAGTTGCGCATTGCCATCCAGTGTCTTGCCATACTTCGTGTCTTCTGACCGCTGCTGTCGCAGTGGTGCTAACCGTCCGGTTACGCTGCTAAGACTTTCCCTTCTGCTTCTAAAA
The DNA here is from genome assembly GCA_013398295.1 of Chionis minor. Lineage (NCBI taxonomy): Eukaryota > Metazoa > Chordata > Aves > Charadriiformes > Chionidae > Chionis > Chionis minor. The sequence goes on along the minus strand of VZSF01004282.1, from coordinate 51,689 downwards.
TTTGGACCTCATTTTCTGCCCGTATCCACCCCGCTTCCTTCCCCACTCCCCTCCTCCTTGGCTCAGCCTCCTTTGAGCCCATCTCCTTTTGTGCTTTTCCCGTGCACAGTGCAGGCTCTTTTACTCTCCCTTTTCTTTCTCCAGCCCTGTTTACATGAGGGCTTTGAGAGCAGCTTCACCGTGCGCTCTCATGGGAGTTGTGCAAATTGCACCAGTGCTTCAGTTGGAAGAGACACTCATCTCTGGAACCCCATGCTGTGCAAGAGTGCATCAAGGCCAAGTAAGCCCCTTGATGCTGCCTCACGCTGTGATCCTCCTTTGCACAGTGTCATGTGTCAGGACGGTTTTCCCACAATGCATTCTTTAGTTCGGTGTCAGGGAAAGAGAAAAAAAAAAAAAAGAAAAAAAAAAAAAAAAAAAAAAAGAAAAAAAAAAAGAAAAAACAAAAAGAACAAATAATCTGCTGCCGTCACAGGCAAACACATTACCTGCAGGGCAGGGAGAGGAGCCAGTCTTCTTTCACTGAATCAAATTCCCTCCCCAAAGTTGCCTTTGGACGCGTATTTATTAATTAGTGCCCGGGCGGTCCAGCCTCTGCCCCTTCAAAGTTTTTGCCCAGCACATGTTGTTATTTTGCAAGCAGTGGGAATTTTGGAAAGCAGTTAAGGAAAAAAGAACTTGTGCTTTCACTCCCCTACTTGGATTCATACAGTGGTTTCATTTATGCATATTGACAGACCTGTACTTCACAATTAATACCATATAAATCATTCATATCCCTGCCCTGTCATTTATGGAAGTATAGCATAAACTCCCTACCCTTATCTTAATTAAACCGGTAACGCACAACAGATACAGCTCCCAAGTGCATCTGAAAACCTCACTGCACACCACCAGCTCGCTTGCAAGCCCACCTTTGTAAGGGATTTTACCAGCTGGTCAGAGGTCACCTGCAGCAGCAGCCAGGCAGGCTCCACAGCCCGACCGGAGAGCAGGAATCAAGCCCTGCTTTGCTCTGCATTTTGCTGGGAAGGTTTCAACGCTGCCATGAGTTTTGATGTTTCTCCCACAGGGAGCCCACACAACCAGGCAGCCGAGCCTGGGGTGTCAGCAGCAAAGCACCCAGCTACCCCTCCAAGCAGGGCAACTCCAGCAAGAGTGGGCGCCGCCACAGCCCGGGGGGAGCTGGGAAGGCTGGCATGGGGATGGGGCCAAGTGGGGAGGAGGAACTGGGGCAGGAGGTAGGCAAAGGTTATAGCAGAATGATTGGAAAGTGGCCGGCTGTGCTGGATGCGGAGGGGCAGGCTGCAGCCCTCCTCAATAGTGGCAGTTTTGCAGATCTCAGTGTGAGGTGAAACAAGGCTGGCTGGCGGGGCCACGGGGTAGGTGTCTGACAGCCCCCAAGGAGATGAGGAGAGGGGATAAGCTGGTTTTTGGGGAGGAGGAGGAGTGCTCCATCAGTGCAGCTGGAGCAAGAGATGCCCCAGCATAAGAAGAAATATTCCCAGAAAATACTTCTTTGGCTTTGTCTCAGAAAAGTGTCCCTATTCCAGAGGAGCACTTAAGCATTTGCTTATGTTTAAGCGCGTGCAGAAATGAAGCATATGTGTTTAAATGAGCATATGCTTAAGTGCATTCTTCAGACAGGAGGGATGAGGGCAATTAAGCATGTATCTATATGCAAGCTAACTATCTGTCATTTACGTTTAGTCATTGTAATGCATTTTGGACAGTGAACAATTCTGGCAAGGAATTTTTTTACTAATCATTTCACAACATTTGATAGCTTTAATGAAAAGACAACATTCCCCGTTCCTTTGAAATAAGGTTTTCTCCCTAGAAAAATAAATAAAGCTAACCATGGGTTTTCTAACTGCACTTTTTTTTGAGGAGGTAACAAATAGCACTGGAATGTAAGCTGCAGTCTGTGTCCACTCTGGGTCATTTCACCAGAGAGAGACATCTTGCATAAGCATGAAAGGAGACAAAACTGTCATTTAAGTCTTGAAACACAGAATAAACTTTTCCCATCCATTGTTCTCTTGTATATGTGTAAACGTTACCTTTAGCCGGCATGATTTGATTTAGACCTTCCCCACATGGCAGCTGGTTTAATGGAATGCCATAATAGTGTCACACGGTTATTCTTGAAAAACAGCTACTAAATGTTGATGCTACTTATTGTAGCAATATTTATGTGAGAATGCTGCAAATACTTGGGAAAAGGTTTTAAAGGTTGAAAGGCGAGTATAGCCATAAATTATGAGTAATGCTGCAGTTGGGAAGTGACATAAAGTTCAATGGCCTCAGCTTTCGACACTGTGTGTTCATTGTTTTGGACACTCATGTGACTGCCTCTCAGCCAGGCCAGGGCTGGTTTTCTCCCTTGCTGGATGGGATTTCAATGCAGGATTGTGGAGGTTTTTTAAAGTGATTCTCTAATGTCTATTGTGTAACTTTCTCCTCCCTGACACAAAAATCAGCCTAAAAGCCAACCTTAGCAGTCTGAGTCACTGAAACAGATAATGCAGTTCATATTAAGGCTGGCTTACAAGATTAGTTCACATTTTATTTCCTTATAACACTGAACAGGGAAACAGAAGACAAAACCACAGTGCTAACCAGCACGGCTGATTTGTTTGTTTGAGGGGTATTTATAGGATCTTCGAACTGCGTTTTGGGAGCCTTCCACACAGCAAAACGCAGAGAAACCCAGAGCCAAAGCCAGCCCAAAGGGTCGCGGCACAGCTGGCACAGTGGAGTTTCCCTACCAGGCAAAGGACATCTGGGGCAGCTCTTGCCCCAGGACAGGGAGGGAAGGAAGAAGGGATGGAGCCGGGACAAGGAGCCTGGGGGAAGATCTGCAGAGCTGGGCTGGCTGCTGCCATCCCCCGCCGTGGCCATAGCTATTTGATCTCACGCTCAGCAGCAGCCTGCTGGCTTCTCTCAGGCTGCGACACAGGCAAAGCAAGCAGCAAAGCCAGGATAACCTTGCTGCTCACAACAGCCCGCGGCAACTTTTGCCTGTATCTAGACTAGCACAAGGGAAGCCTGGAATAGATAAGGTCCTGAATTGCAAGATCGCTCCAAACTGTCCTCAGACGTACTGTGCCATCCTCCTACTGACACTCTCCTGAGGCAGTGGAGGGCTTCGTGGTTTATGTAGATTAGATTACTGCCATTATGAAGTTCATTTTTAAATGAAAGTGTCAGTTCTCCATGTGTTGTGGCATGCAGAGGGGCCCTCAGCCTCCCTTCCAAACTTTTTAGCATGCTCTGGAGGGCGTAGGGAGGAGACCGTTGTACCCAAATGTGCTGGTTTTGTCTGGGATAGAGTTAATTTTCCTCATAGTAGCTAGTGCGGGGCTATGGTTTGGATTTGTGCTGAAAACAGTCAGTGGTTTGCTTTGTGGGCAAGGAAGCGTCCATGTGCTAAACTGCGGACAAACTTCTGCAGTGTGGAGAAAGTCATTAGGGGTGACTAAGACTCCAGTCTATAAAGTCCTCAATGACCATACCTGCAGTTTTCTGTACCATACTATGTCTCTTTCCCCCATGCTACCTGCTGCCTTGTATCCCCTTCATCCTGCCCCTGCCAGAGCCTGTCCCTGATCAGCTCCAGCCAGATGGAAGGTGCTTGCCATTTAGCCGGCCATTAGCTTGCTATAGGAGCACACCAGGATTCAAGGTACTGTGATGCGAATACTGCTGGTCCTGCATTTATGGCAAGGTCTCCAGAAATGTCCAAATCTTTGAGACAGCCCTGCTTTTCCTTCAGTTTTCCTCTGCTGCTGGGATAAGTTTTGCAAAGCTCTGTGCCTGACAGTCTCCATAGGCTGTTAGTGAAGCTCCTGGGCAGTTCTCTCACACCAGGACCACACTGGTGATGTCCCAAGTGTTGTCAAGTCCCCCATATGCTGTTCAGTTGCCAAAACCTCAGAAACTGTCTCTGAGCAAGTGGGATCCTCTTCCGCTTCCCTCTTTGGCTGACAAAGCTCCTTCTGTTTCAGTGGCAGAGGTGAAAAACATAGGAATGGCTGGACAACCTGGCACCTGGGGATTGCTCCACCACTGTACAAGCCTCTCTGACCTGGCAACTTTGCCAGGAACAACTGTGCTTTGCCACTCAGAGCTTAGGGATTCCACCTGTGCCCTGTCCTTTCATGGTATCAAATGTTTTATGCAAGCACACGTGGATACAGGTGCATGCATTTGCACAATGTTTGTAGCACACATCGCTTATTCTGCATTTATAAAAAGTTTGTAATGGATCAGTTACATTATTTTTTCTCTGATTTGAACAGTTTGGTTAATAAAGGGAGCAGCCTGTAGTAACATTCTCTTCTGCCAAGGCAGGAGGAATGGGGAAGTCACTTTTAGCAAAGTTGCAAAATGTCATTAGCACATAAAACCTAAAATCACCATAAGCCCATATAAACTATGGTAAGTGAACAAGTAAAATCACAGTAAGCCTATAATCACATAAAACCTATAATAAATTGCTGTTGTGTAGTGAAAGCTGATTAAAAATTGATTGAAATGGTTCAAACTGTGTAAGTCCCACCTTAATGCGTCACATGGTATTTACACTGCCCTGACTTGCAAGGAGTCCTTCGTTTTCCCTGCCTCTCCATACACACCTGCGATGATTAGGGGAGACAAGTTCTGCTTACCTGTACCAGACCTGCAAATCAATAACTTACAGCATTCAGAGACCATGCCAAATAAAAATACTCTGCTTGAACCTTGTGAAAGTGCAGGGCCCACCATCAAGAGTGCAGATATGTCACTGGCCATGTAGATGGCTTCCAACAACATCGTTTTGCTGTCAGTGCCCCCTGCTCCTCAAAAAACTGCCAGTACGTGTAGCCCAACCTCCTTCCTGGCAGCAGAAAGGCACTTGAAATACAGCTAATAAGCAATTTAAGGATCACAAATACAAAAGCAAGCCCTGATATCTTGCTGCATCCATTTCTTCAGCCAGGTGTTGGGGGCACAGAGTCAGGGCAAGCCCTGCACAGCAGGCAGTGCCACAAAGGCCCCTTTCCTCGCCTGCAAATCCTGGGGCTCCTGTTCCAGCTCTGTGTGATGATATGAATTAACCTCACCCTATTATATTCTCTGCCTCCACCAAGGAACAGCAGCCCCAGTATTTCATCGTATCAGTCCAAGTCTACCATAAATCAAGCACCTACGCCCTGCTGCCATCTGTGTCTCAGGAAACGCTCCTCAAATGCCATCCAGTAAGATGCTCCACTGTATGAGTGCTGCTTCACTGTGTCAACATCTTGCCCTTAACAAAGAAATAGCTCACACAAGGTTTCCACTATCTGCTCCATCATGACCATAGGCAAGACGTAAGAAGACCTTATCACTCTCTACAACTAATTGAAAGCAGGCTGTAGGAAGGTAGGGTTTGGCCTCTTTTGACAAGTAACAAGCAATAGGACAAGAGGAAATGGCCTCAACTTACACCAGGGGAGTTTTAGATTGAATATTAGGAAAAACTTCTTCATGGAAAGTGTTGTCAAGCATTGGAACAGGCTGCCCAGGGTAGTGGTTGAGTCCCCATCCCTGGAGGTAGATGTGGTGCTGAGGGACACGGTTTAGGGGTGATTTTGACAGTGTTAGGTTGATGGTTGGACTCAATGATCTTAAAGGTCTCTTCCAACCAAGGTGATTCTGTGAAGACAAGTTAATGAAGTTCAGTGTACACACAAACCTGCGATGGAGCAGCCTTGCCTGGTCTCTCCATGCCAAACTCCCTCAGAGATGAGCACTCCCAGCAGCCCCTCAGCTGCATGAAATATAGATCCACCTGGGGTAGCTGCCCAGTGTTTCCATTAGAAACAAATTGTAAAGCAGCAGCCAGTTTGTGCTGGTGGCCCCATGAGATGTGGTGCCACATACTCTCGTGACCAGTAGTAATCTATTCATCTTTTCTTTCACGATAGCTTTGTTTGCAGATAGTCCTAACAGGAAAGAAAAAAAAAAAAAAAAAGTCTAAATTCACCAAGTACACTATTCATTGCAGGCCTTTTATTCTGTCCTTCCTGCAAAGATGATATTCTTACAGCAAAGTGAGCATGAAATCTATTCCTGTAAGTAATGCACAGGATCCGTTTTGGGGCAAGAAATCTCTGTTCAAGAGATGGTTGACTAATAATGTCTCAGTAATGATAAAATGGGTATTTTCAGAAAGTCTGTTCAGCATTTCTAACCCAAAACACAATTTGCAGCTCAACATTCAAATTGAAGTCCTGAAAAAACTCTTGAGAAAATAAAAAATAATGGAAAACACCTAGTCACTGGTGTGATATCTTTCTATTAAGGAAACTAGTTCAGTACGTCTTGTCAAGGAGAGGGGGGGGCAAGGGAAGAAGGCAAGGCAAGGCTAGGCAAGGGAAAGCATTTTAGGAGTTATTTTATTTCCGACAAAGAATCTTTCTGGCTTTTAATCTTTAACTTTATTTTGGCTTTAAAAAGGCTATGTAATCAATTTATTTCTGAGTTTTAAGCCATGTATAAAATTATCAACAATATTGATTCTAAAAGAAAATGCATGTAATTCAGTTGCATAAGGTTGAGACCGAAAAATCCAAATGTCAAGCTGAGTCAAAGAAGGATTAAGAAGACTCAAATCTGTGGGAGTTTGTCTTCAAAGCTACAATCTCTTAGATAGACAATTAAATGAATGGCTGAAAGTGACAGTTTGGGATGGTTTTGGAGGCTTCCAAAGAAATACCATTAGTAGCTGGCAAACTGTAAAGACACCATTAAAAATAACCTTGAATTTGTTACAATTTTCATAGAAGATCTGGCCTAAAAAAAAGTGTCAAAAGAGTTACAGAGCTGGCCAGGAAAATTGTCTGTTTCTTCTTGTCTGCTTCACTGGACGTCTATGGGATAACAGCATGTGCTGCCTCAGTGAAAGTTAAAGAATGATGTCCATAGGGCAAACAGTTGTCGAGTTATCTATAAACTCATTTCTTCCAAACCTTTAGGGAGACAAAATCCTTTTGATTTTATTGGATGTACATTTCTGTCTAATCTTCTGCACGCCTCTCCTTAGCATTACTGGTGGCTGCAGAATTGACCCCAGGCATGAGTTGAGCTCTTCCTTTGGAGAGAGTAGCAACTTCTGGAAACAAGATGTGATGGCACTTCTGACACCTGTTTGAACGAAGTGGACATCAGTGCACTGCAACAAAGCATTGTCAAGCCACATGTGATTCAAACGTAATTACTGCCAATCATAATTTAAATTCTTACCCTACAAATGCATGCTATTTCTATCTCATCATCACTGCAATCTTCATAACCAGTTAGAGCCTCAGATAAAAGTGTTTGGCTTTTTGCCTTTAAAGAGTAGTACTTAGGCTCTAGTTCAGCAAGGAACCTGAGTTTATTCTTAGCTGTCATTTCAGACCATTCTGCAAGGAATATCACTACAACTTAACAGCTATGGTGTAATTAAGAAACACATTGGGGACAAGGTTCAGACTGCCAGTTTCACTTAGGAAAACTACAGGCTTGTTAGTCAAAGGGGAAAATTATGAATATTGAAGGAGAGGTTCCTTCTGCCAAGCTTTAATTGTCTAAGCATACCTAGGCTCCATGTATAGTCCATGGCAAGAAGCAGACATCTGTGGAGAGGAATTCATGTCTCTTGCTTTAGATATCCATCTGGGATGAAATAATCAGGAGTTCCAAAATCACACTGTCTTGTCTTCAGTAACACATAAGTGTACAGAACTAAAGAAAACAAATCTTTTTGATCACTCTCTCTTCTTCTTCTGGTTTCTTTCCTCCACAAATTGTTCATTGATTTGAAGAGACATTCTGCTACAAACCAGATCTTTTTGGCCTTTCTCTCTCCTCCTGTACATGACACCTTCCAGACCATGGTGCCTTGGCAGTTGGTGGGGAGACAACACATGCTCAATCAGTCTTTCACTTGTGTTTCCCCAACAGCTCCTGAGAAACCCTTTCTTCTTAAACCTGCACATCCTTTAATCATGTGACTTCCTGAATAGTTTCATCAGGCACAGCTGATCTCTATTATTTATTTATCCGCCCATTCAGGACTAGATAGAAAAAATGGGTTTGTTCTACACAGAATCCATCTTTTTGCCCCAGTGGGCTGCATTTGAATGCACCATCAACAAAAGACGATGCGTTCCTGTCTCAGGTGCAAGAACCTCTCCCACACCTTCCTAGCCTCTTCTCCAGTAAGGAAGGAAAACTTACCAGATAACTCATCCGTGTTCTGTATTCAAAACAGATTTATATGGAGAATCTACAGTGTTAAAAACCTTAAGCCTTCCATAGGCATAATTCCCAGTCAAGAGCACCCAGCAGCACGTGGCACTCTGAGGCTTCTGCAGCTTCTGAAGCACCAGTTAAACTCAGGCTTCCCCAAATAGCTCCTTATATGCACCTCTTCTTCACCCTTGGGCACCAAAGTGAATGGCCAAGATACTTATTTAACCACTTTCTCGGATGCTACAAGGAAAATCAAGCAGTAGATTTAGCCATTTCCAGACAACCTTATTAAAGGACTCAGAAATACTTAACTCAAGCTGCAGGATATTGCAGACAGCTTTGCTTCCCACCTTCTCAACAGGACCTAGTGGTTCAGTCCTACTAATTTCAAATGCCTGCCAGATTATATGGCAAAATAATGCCTTTAATTGTACTAATTCAAAACATAATGTAAATTATCTTTTTGTACAACATGCTAGCATTTATTGATTAATATATGTACACTAGAATCTTTCCCAGGAAGCATTGTTTGGAAAAATAAGAAGTCATGCAGCTCTCCTTTAAATTGCTCTTTTCCTTCCTTGCCCTGTGCCACAACCACACAAGAAGCATGAAGTTTAATAGCTCCCAAACATTCCCTGTTTTTCCAGTGCATCACAATTACAAAGACACCTGCTCTGGATGACTCCGTGTCCACCCACTGTGGACAGGGCTCAACAGGGCTCCGTGTTTCTCATGAATCACTGCTGGTTGCAAATCAGGTGTGGTCAAAAGCATGTTGGGGTACCAGGGCAAGTTCACAGAAGGCTATACAACCTATATACAACCTATACAACCTCTGTGTCTTTTTTTTATTCTTTTCTAACATATGGATTTGTGCTTTTTATTGTCCATTTTTGAAGTCTGTCACATTTTTAAGAGCTGATTGTCGTATTAAAAACCTGGTTTCATAAGTTATATGTAGAGACACAGAAGTGGTGGTGAAAGGGTAATAGTAAAATGGAAGAAAAAAATTGAAAATGTTTGAAGAAAAGTAATTAGTACTGGACTGCCACATGACTTTCTGGAATCATAGAATAATAGAATCATAGAATCACTTGGGTTGGAAGAGACCTTCAAGATCATCGAGGCCAACCATAACCTGCACTACCAAAAACACCACTAAACCATGTCCCTCAGCACCACGTCCACCCATCCTTTAAATACCTCCAGGGATGGCAATTCCACCACCTCCCTGGGCAGCCTGTTCCAATGTCTGATAACCCTTTTGGTAAAGAAGTTTTTCCTAATATCCAATCTAAACCTCCCCTGGCACAACTTGAGGCCATTTCCTCTTGTCCTGTCGCTTGTTACTTGGGAGAAGAGACTGACCCCCACCTCGCTACAACCTCCTTTCAGGTAGTTGTAGAGAGTGATAAGGTCTCCCCTCAACCTTCTCTTCTCCAGGCTAAACAATCCCAACTCTGGGAAGTTCACCCCACATGAACTTCCTTCCTACAGTCCCTTCCTACATCTGGGAAGGTCCCAGATGTAACGATCAAAGCAGAGCTAAGTGTGTAAGACAGAAAGGCTTGTGCACCTTGAACTACTGAAGAGACCAGTCACACAAATTTCTCCCTTGGAGTCACAAGTTGGCCTTATTCTGCAGGTATTTGCAGGAGATATGTCAGGGTGCCTGGACTTGGTGGGCTCCAGCACAAGTGGATTTGGGTTTATCCATAGACACAAGATCAGTAACGGCTTTCAAGCTCCTTAATACTATTCCCACCTAGGAGGTGTATCACGTTTGCAAAGAGGACACTGTGGGCACAGACTGTGCGTACCTGAATTTATGCAAACTTCAGCGAGCTAAAGGTGCAACTATTTGCATGGCCCCACCTCTCCGATCTTTTCCCGTACTTCTACAGCAACACCTGGCAAGATAAAACAGGGAGCGGGTCCCCTCGTTAAGCCTCTCACCTCGCACTGATAGAAGCAGCGTTCCCCACGGGTACCTGGTTATCCCAGCCTGTCACCGCCACAGTCTACACTGTGCCGCTGCCTTTTCCCTGCGCACTGGCTCCCTGCCAACGGAGCAGAACCGCCTGCTGTGCTGGGGACTGGCACTGTAATAGCCACGTACGCAAGCAAAAAGCATCCCCTTCTCTCCCTCTTTTGATACGCCGCCACTGGTGCGCGGGAGCAGACAGTCTTGCAAACTTTACATTGCAATTAGCAACAGTCATGGCATCACAACAGCAGGCAGTTTCCAGGTAGTATCCCCGTCTAAGGGATGTCTGTCTTTCCAGGAGCTTGTCTGCCACGCATCTGTGGCTGAAGTGCTTTGGAGAAACAAGGCAGTAGCTTTTGCTCAAAATCAAATCGCCTCAGACACAATTATCTTATTTTGCCTTAAAAAAAAAAAAGAGCCGACACATTCAGAGTCTTAGTCCATTTACTGTTGTTTCAGCTTCATTATTCTATTGTCTTCGATGATGTTTGGCTTAGCTTCCTCGATCTAGGTGAAGCTGGTCCGCACTGAAGTCAGTTATCTCTGTAAGAAAAGATTCAATATAAAATCTCTGCCTTTGGCTTTTCTCAGCACTTGCCCTTTCACTTACAAAGCTTGTTTATGGTGCAAACGATTTACAGAAGTCTGACAGCAGTTCAACAAGGTGAAAAGCAAAAGGCAGAAGAACTCCACATTTTCGTCATGTCACAAACATGATAGAACAACAAAAACAATTCCATTTTCTGCTTTCTCCTTTCAGGAGTGATAAAGTCTGATCTCTGAGGAGGTATTAACTGTGAAACTAACACTTAAATATGTGCCTTTGAGGCTTTTTTCCCATTGTTTTGCCTTTAAAATGAAGTTTAAAAGTACATTGGGGATTCAGTAATGTCAATAATTCTGCCTCTGGATTTCTGCCTCTCTGAGATTTTCTTCTTTGTGTCTTTTAGTCCAAATCCAGCTCTGGTGTAAACAGGTGCAGCTCTCCTATCTTCCATGAAGCTGCACTTACACCGCCAGATGCATCAAGACAGAGTTTTTGGGAATGCATCCCATGCAATCATCTCCTTCCTTCCATACCTGCAGCTCAGTGCCAGGGTCTCTTCTCCCCTGATGCCCACAGTGATCCTGTTTGCTGGTGCAAGGAGCAGACCAGAAGGTGAGCCACGACACCATGTCCCAGCACCTCCCACGTGGTTCACGTTGACCGGTACTGTCATGTGCCTGACAGGATGCTGTCCCACGTGGGGTGAAGAAGGCACCTCAGCAGTCCCAAATAAGTTTTCTGCAAGTCTGGTAACACCCGCCTGTCAAACAGAGCCAGCTGAAGAGAAACTGATATCAAGCCCGGCCAATATAGTGGGATGCCTGCAGCAGGAGGAGCTACTATCCAGTTATTACTCAGATTACTATTTTTACCCTTTGTCTTTCTTTTTCACCCTATAAGCCCCAGCACCAATTTTATCCAGAATATGCCACACAAAGGGGAAGGGGGAAGGGAAAGGGAAGGAAGAAGGTTATTCTCTGGCTGACAGGCAGAAGCAGGTCCGAGTGGGTCTTTTGGAACATTTTGACCCAAAATGATCTCTTGTAAACCTGTATGCTTGATTCCAGCTGAGACACACAGATGCATTTCTAGATAAGACCTGGGTATGCCTCTGAGAAGATATAGGTCTATGACCTAGGTTGAAATTGCAACTGTATACAACAGCGTACAACAGCACTGAAAATTCTTCAGAAAATCACTAACACTCACATACAGCTGCGCTTCCACCATTGGATCCGCAAAGACCAAACCTGGGACTCTGCTCATACTTACCCCTCTAGTTTAAGTCAAAACTGGCCATGTGTGGGTACCCGTGGAACAACACTGCAACCAATAAAGTCTGTTTTGTATGACTGGCTGTTAGCTGGCACGCCACCCTGTCAATCACCAGAGTCTACTAAGGTCCTCCATATGGGGGGGGGGGGGGCAAACCAAGGTCTGTTTTTGCAGAAATTGTGTGCAACAGCAAAATTTACTGACAAAGAAGATGGCACCAGAGAAAAATGAATTTCCAGCCATGTCCTCTGTGCTAAGCTCTCTTCTTCCCCAGGAAAGCGTAAAGGAGATTCTAAAAGATGTCAGGAGAAAGATTATTATTTTTTAAGTTGATTTCCATTTGCAGAGGCATACAGTGACTTTCTGTTGGGTTGGTTAATGATCCTAAATTGTTCTGAGGCAAGATTAATGTCTACAATCTCTTGGCCCAAAAGTTGTTGTGGGCTATTGATCATAAGGCAAATGAGGACAACTTCACACAGCACCTTAGTCTGAGGATGGTCTTTTTCCATCAGTAGATACGGTACACTTCAGTGGGCTCAGGATACTAGAAACTGCCCTAGAAAATGTCTGTTAAAATGCAAATCCCTGAAGTTATTTGGAGTAAAAGGCAAAAATGACACAAATGCTAAAGGGCAGATTAATTGATCAAAATATTCTGTTTCCTCTCTCTGCTGCAGGTCTGCCGGAGGATTTTGGCAAAACCCTTCACCAGCAGTTAGTGTTCCCCTCTCCAAAATGAGAAAAGTCATACTTGCTATCTGCAGAGATGGGTTTTAAGAGAGGTAAGTGAGGAAAGTTCACAAAATGTGCTGAAATCCCCAGGTGACCGGATTAGGAAAGTATTATTAGCTGCAGCCACCTTCTTATTTACCCTGCTCAAAGAATGAGAAAGACCACTTTTTCAAAGGGATCACAATCCGTCGTGCTCTTTGGACAGACACTGTTAAACAGCAAATCTCATTCGCGTGCCTTTCCCCACTTGGGTTCTGTGTTTCTCCTCGATGTAAGTAAAAGTCTTGCAATATATTTGCATTTCATAACAGCAGCTCCTAGCTTCTGCAGCAGCCACATGCCAGCACGGGGGTGAGGAGGGGAAGCGCGGGCGGGGGATCGCTGCTCCATGCCCTGCTGCGCCCGGTAGAGAGAAAGGATTTGCTTTTCTCCCTTTTCCTCCTGCGAGAGGAATCCCGGGGGCGGGCTGGGAAAGGAATCCTGGTCACTACTGGAACGGAGAGGGGGACGATGTTCATTCATTCACCACTCTCTGGGCAGGGTTAGGGTTCGCCTATTACTTAAGTCGTTGAGCCACGCACTCTTTCCCAGCCAGATTCTTCGCTCCCTGGTCCTGGTGTCAACTGGAAGTAACATGACATCAAAACTACAACTGGGATCCTTTCCTCTGCACCAGCCTTATACATCCCACCTCCCCCGGCACCGCTATCCCTTGTGTCTCTGCAATGTCCTGCAGGTTTGCCCTGCATAGCCAGGAAATACTCATTATAATTCACAAGGATAATACCCTGTGTATAAGATGGGCCTCAATACATTCAGCATAATTCTCAATGTAATTCTAGTACCAACCCGGCTGACCCATGAGTGATATCTAACAATGCTCCTGGCTTAGGACTCTGCAAAGTCAATGGTAATTTCTGAATCTTGCTTTCTTGAGAAAATAAGGCTTGCATGGTCATGCTGGTTTTGCACATACTGGTGTGTATGTGCATGCATGCATGTGTGAAAGAGAGAGATACTGTTCCCCCTCTGCCCCACCTTCCTTCCAAACTCATTAACAGTCTCAGCTCAGCCCAACAGAAATACACAATGTTCAAAGCCACCCTGATTCCTGCACATTTCCTTGTTGTGGTTTGGGGCAGACTGGCCACTGAGATGAGCAACAGATGCTGTCCCCCACATCTCTCTCCAAGAAGAGGAGGGAAAGAGAGAGAGAGACTTATGAGTTTAGCAGAAACTAAGCTACTTTCATGAAATGTCAATAAAATAATAAAAAGGAAAATAATCAAATATATACAATATATACAAAACCATATCAAGATTCTAGGATGATGACCACATCACTGGCAGGCACTGGGAAAGTCCCAGAGTGGACTCAGTGATGCATAGGAACTGTGTTCTGGATCTGGAGTCAGGAACTCACAGATTGGGATCACAGGCAGATGAACAGAGAGTGTCCTCCTCAGACCCTGGCCATTGAAGAAAGAGGGCTGACCCTTTGATCCCNATACTGTTCCCCCTCTGCCCCACCTTCCTTCCAAACTCATTAACAGTCTCAGCTCAGCCCAACAGAAATACACAATGTTCAAAGCCACCCTGATTCCTGCACATTTCCTTGTTGTGGTTTGGGGCAGACTGGCCACTGAGATGAGCAACAGATGCTGTCCCCCACATCTCTCTCCAAGAAGAGGAGGGAAAGAGAGAGAGAGACTTATGAGTTTAGCAGAAACTAAGCTACTTTCATGAAATGTCAATAAAATAATAAAAAGGAAAATAATCAAATATATACAATATATACAAAACCATATCAAGATTCTAGGATGATGACCACATCACTGGCAGGCACTGGGAAAGTCCCAGAGTGGACTCAGTGATGCATAGGAACTGTGTTCTGGATCTGGAGTCAGGAACTCACAGATTGGGATCACAGGCAGATGAACAGAGAGTGTCCTCCTCAGACCCTGGCCATTGAAGAAAGAGGGCTGACCCTTTGATCCCTCAGCTTCTATACTGAGCATCAGGTAGATGGGATGGAATACCCTGTGGGTCAGTTTGGGGTCACCTGTCCTGTCCGCTCTACCCACAGGTGCCACCCCTCTAGGCTTCTCCATTTCCAACCCTCCAATGGGGCAAATAGCAAAGTTGTCTGCCCTTGGGTGTTCTAGCAATGAGTATAAGCAAGAGCCTCTCTGTGTACCGTGCCTTGGCGTCAACTATAAACATGGGTCTGAGCACTCTGAGCGCCAACACTTTCTCCGCAATATGCTGTTAATTTCAGAGAGTTTCAGAAAGCTCAGTTAGTTAGAAGAGGCTTAGCTGCGAAGTAAAATTACTGAAAAGAAAATCAGTCCTGTTTTACCTCAAAGCAGGACATTCATGAAGAGAGGCAACGTATAGAAGAGACAGATCTTTCTGGTGCCCTAGCTGAGAAGGCAGCTACAGGCTGCACATACCTACAAGGAGATGCCAGAGAAGTTACCTGAGAGTGCAAAACACCCCAACTCCAGCATACACTCTGCTCATTGCTTGAGCCCTACTAGACACCAGAGGATCTACCCAGAAGACACAGTGGAATAGAAAATCAATTTTTGTAAATCTCAGTGCTATCAGAGAAACTGATTAGCTTTGCATGCAGCAAGTACCTTTTCTGAAGATCTTTTCTGAAAAAAAAAAAAGTTGTAAAACTGATTGTTTTGAGGGTGACTGTATCTTGCTCCATCTGTTTCAGGACAGACTGGTGCAGTGGTACCACTCTTTTCTGATTCTATTTATATAGTTGTGACATTAATTGATGTTTATTGGCAAGACATCAGCTTTCTCCCTATCTTGCTACTTTTCCTTGAATCAAAACTCCAACCAATCATTTTGCTTTAAATAAAATGCAATCACAGTTTAGTAGAATTGATTTGTGGATAAGATTGCTAGACTGGGGGGAAAGGTGTGGAGATGTTTTCCTATGAATCAATTTCTTGGGCAAAAAATAATAATAATAAAAAAAAAGGCAGCTGAAAAAAATCTAAGGTCCCCAGTATTTTCTACAGCAGCTGTAGACTGGCTAGATAGACATAAGTGATAAGGCATTAAACAGCTGCGAAAGTAAGTAAGTAATGTAAGTGAATAACTTATAGAAGACTGGGGGACCAAGGGATGTGTGCAGAAGAGCAGAATCATGACCTCTCCAGATGTTTTAATACTAACAACATCCTGCTTCTCCACTCGGCTTTTTCTGTTTTGCAGCAGAAAATCCAGCAACAACTTTTTTTGTATTCGATATTAATAGATGCTGTTTTCCCACACAAGTGGTGGCATTTAGAGTTTGCAACACAAAAAGGTGTTGGTGAAGGGAACGTTTCAGTTAGTTGACATCTGTGCATTGTCCTCTTCCATTGACAGCTGGTAGCTTCAGCTTCACAGGATTCTTTAGCTCAGAATCGGTATTTTATCTTTTTAACCACTTATACCAGTATGAGAACTTAACTGCACTGCCATTTATACTGTCATCAATAACAGCAGTGAACTTGACCCACTGTGTTTATTATGACTCCTGTCCCTATGGCTTCTAGGCATATGTATTTCTAGTAAGATCTCAAAATCTTTGTAGGAGTCTTGATATTTTTACAGATTTGCTGTCATCACAGTCACAACCAGGATCTTCAGCGTCAAGTATGTATTTTGGGATCTATAGCTGAACAGTAATGTGCAATATCGCACTAAGAATAATATGTTGGGCTGTCTACCAGCAATCAGATCATTAACCGAATTCAGCTTCAGCAGGAAGTATGAATTGTTGGGAACTCCACTGAATTTGGTGGAATAATTGGAACGGATACCATTGCAACAAACACGAAATGTGGTCCTGTGTCTTTCTGTATTCTACCATGTTTAAAATTTAAATGAAAACTAATATTAGTGTAACTAATGATTCTGGTTAAGAGATTTTTGAACTCCTCCATTCTATGGCAAATTCCTAAATTGGATTTATTCACCAACCTTGAAATGGATCATTCCATTTAATGGTTGATTTGTCAAGAAAAGTACTGATTAATGTGCCTTCTAGATCAGAAAGGATTCTGATCTACTTTCCTTTGGCAATCTTAGTGGGAGAAGCTCAGGTACGTGTCCACATGCATCTTCAGTTTTCTTTCGTACCTGTTAATAGTTGATAAGGCCTGTTGTAAGGTACAACCTCCTGACTACAGTAAGGACTTACTGTGTGTTTTTCTCTCTGTATTTTGGTTTGCTGTTTCACCTGATCATGGAAAATTAACAGGGTGATACGCTACCATGGGCAGCAAAATGGCCAGGGATGCCCGTCTGGCTGAGGGGGCCAGGGCAGCCAGGGGAACACTTTTGAAGCCGCATGCATTGCCCCAACAACAGCTCTGAGCCATAGGATGGACACGGCTGCTCCTGCTGGGCTGGGAAGTCAAGTCAATGGGAACATTGTCTTTGATGTTAGTGACTCAGTATTTCATCTTCATGGGATACTTGTATTTCTGTGTTTCCACAACTGAATAAGGGAAAATAAATCAAAACCAAATTTCAGTTTTACTGTATAAAATAAAACAAGATATCAATACACTCAAACTGTTTGACAGTGTCACTTTGAGAAAGCAAAAGCCTAGTTAGCCTTCAAGTCCTATTAAGTTGTTTCAAGTTGATCAAGAGCTCTTTTCACTACACAGCAAAACTCCTTTTTGAAACTTCTGCAGAAATTTTTGCTGCCTTTTTCTGTTGCCTTTTAATTATTTGTATATCCCATCTCTCTTCTCTGACCATCTCTTAGCTGATTATTTCAACTTGTCTTAGTCACATTCACCCTAAGGTCTGATACTGTAGCAATCTAGGCAGACATATAATTTGATGTGCTGGAGTTGGTCCATTGACATTCTCAGAGCTGATGGGAGTAAATTAAGTTCATGCAGAAGCTTTACATGATCCAGATCCCAAATACCCCCAAGTGCAATCAATGCACCTGTGAGCGTTTGATCCTTTTATGTCAACATGGGTAATCCTGCAGCTTGTTTGTGATTATGTTTTATCTGTTTTGAATTGTGCTGCTATCATTCAGTTATCATTCATAAGCTATCATTGTCTCCTAAACATCTTGAATTACCACCTTCTCTTTCACCTCCAATCCCTAAGACCTTGGAAAAGGACTGTGAGGGGAGAGTAAGGGAAAGATGATCCTGTGTCTGACCATCTAGTCACAAAAAATTTCCCTAAAGTCCAGTTTGATTTCCATAACACTGAGGTTGCATTGTTTTGAATTTTTAATTATTTATTACAGTCATCAGAGTGTGGCAGTGTGACTGACCTATTGCTTTTTAATTATTTTGGTTGCTTTTGATACTATTAACCATGACATTTTGCTGATCCAGCTACATTCTTCTTTTAGTTTTGGCCCTGAGATCATTTGATGTCTGTGTCCATCTCTGTCAACAGAAAGTCAGCTTCTTCTTAAAAGATCACTTTTGTCTGATGGTATCTGTTGTAAAAGATGATTTAGTCCTAACCTCTAACTCGTGGATGAGAATTTGGGTTAGATTTTTGTCTTTCCCGTGGCAAGGCATAGATTCCTGTCTCCAACGAAACACTAGTATCCTAGGGGGTTTTTAATCTTGCTTCCACATGAAAAGGAACACATAATGATTTCAATAAAGGATTTTCAGCAAGACAAGCTTGTATTAGTAGTCCCATGCCTATTATAAATGCTCGTTATCTTTCCTCAACTTACTGATTGGAGGAGAAGAGTTTCGAAAGGAGGCAGGTTCCCCAGTCACTCCTGGAAACCCCTGAGAGCTCAGTGCCACCACCCACCGGTGCTTGTCGTTATTCAGTGCATGGGTTACACTCTTGTTCTCTCTGGGTCCAAGATCCTTATTAGCCCTTTCTACAAATACCTGTAAAAGTCAATACCCGTAAAATTCAATACCCTTTACATAGGACTTGATCAACCAAGTGGAAAAAAAGACAAGAGCTGGAAGAAACTGGGCTGTGCTGATGGGGTAGAACAAGCTGTTAAAAATCACTCCCATTTCCATAGCCAGTCACTGAAAATGAAAGCCAGAACATGACACTTCCCTCTGGGACTGTGTGGCTGAGACTGAGCTCATGAGGCATCTCCTCCTCTCTGGTTCATGTAGAATCACTACCTGGGCGCAGAACCTGGATCAGCTTCCTAATAGCTGTAGCTATGTGTTCATTTAAAACTTATCCTTTCAGTTTGCATGGCCTTGCAATCTCAGAAAAGTAGGTCTGAAGAAAAGATTTGAAAGAGGAAAAGAAGGCCCTATGGATCAACATAAGGACCCCCAGAAAACATAGATCTCCACAAAGCCTTTGGGGTGGAACTCATCTAACCAAAAAGCAATGCTGCTCCTCAGGTAGCAGTAGATAAGAGGAACTGTGCCCTAAGAGTGTGTATTTTTCTGCCAGGAGAAGCAGACAATGAAAACCAGCTCTGAGGAAAACACATACTTTGCAGACATCAAAGGAGGAGATGACACTACGTGCCTGCTCTTGATGCACATTTCCAAGAAGCAGTAGCTGAGACAGAAAACAGCTCTTGGGGGAAAGAAACATTCCCTGATAGTCTTTTCCTGTTGCCAGGCAGGAGCTTTTTTGGCATCGATATGGTCAAATTCACCCTGGTACAGTGAGGCTCACACCGTGCGATGGATATACCTGCTTGGCACTGTCCTGCTCCACTGGGCTCTGAACTTGCCTGGTAGAGTGAATGCGAATTCAGCCTTTGCTCATGTTCTGCAAACTGTTGATTAGTAGCTCTTAAAATAATTTTAAAAGTACTGTTCAAAATGCTGGGTTTAATCTGGTGGAACCTTCAATTTATTCCTTTTTTTGACGGGCATCTATTTAGCCCTAAAAAGTACTCTTTTTAGAGCCAAAAAACCAAACAATCGTCTGGAGTTGCCACAACTTCTCCCTTCCCCTGCAGACACTGCCTGAAACCTGGCTGAACCATGTACTCGTATCATGTAAAAGCACTGGCAGGACATAAAAAACCTTCTCAGACATAAAGTGCTGCTGAGCCATTTAATGCATTGACTGTATTAGTGATTGTGTCATGTCTAAATCCTGATACCCTTAAGAAAATCGGTGTCGCAAGCTGATTTTCTGTGGAGTTTTTGACAGTGGGGAAAACATTGAATGTAGACTTTGAATTTTCCTTCTCCTACATGTTCCTGTGTGTCTTATTACAATTATGTCACAGAACACCAAATGCTTTTTCTCCTCTTTGTGGTAAGTACGAATACTGTTTCAATGGGCATTTTTGCAGAGGAAAAAGGGGGAAACTTTCAGCTCAGCCCTGTCATCGCTGCCAGCTCCTCATGTCTGCTATTCTGCTGGAGAAAGCATGCTAAAATGCACTCTCAAACTCAACAACTGTGGAAGGAGAGCAAGATGTGAATGATGTCTGACATGGTTAGAGCAATGATACCACTATTTACCAGGGAAGAATTAGTGAGCTTATGGATGAATCATTATGAAGTGTGTGTTTTGAGCCGTTTCCCATTCGTATATGGTGATTGCTGATAAAACATCAGCATCAGTGATTACTGCAATCTTTGCTTGCAACACCATCTCCATACTGCAGAATACCATTATTGTTCAGTATGAGTGAAAAGTTGATGAGCAGTCAAGTGTAGAAAACAGGAATGCATTATATCCCACTTAGCCAAAAAGCACAAAATACCAAAATTTGCCTTATAAATGATGCATGTTCCTAATCTAACTGGATTAAGATTTAAGCTGCTCCAAAGGAAAAGCTATCACATGCTTCATCACTACATAATGAACTCCAACCTGTTGCATTGGTTTTACCCCCAGTCCCTGCACAGAATCACGTGGACTTCAGCACGAGAACAGATGATGGTACGTAGTCCCAAGCATTTATTTTGGTTTTTTATCCTGCTGTCTAATATAAAAATATATTGAATATGTCAGTCTTTCATAAAGACGTTGGTTCCATCTTTTTTGGCTTTTTTTGTTTACAGTAAAAGCACCTGCTCTAAAGCAGGGAAATGCCAATGGAAATTATAACCTATATAACATAATTTCTTGACAACCCAGTATTGTACAACACTTATCAGATATCCATATACACACACACACACAAAAGAAAAAGGGGAAAAAAAAAAGAGAAGAGAGGAGCAGAAGACAAGAGGGAGCAGTGTTAATGAAAACACCAAGGCAGTAAAGCACAGAAGGGAAGAAACAGCAAGAAACTGCTTTGTGCTGTGCTATTGTTTCTGGCTCTAAAACAGTTTGCCCATTCGAGTCTCACAAAAAATTTGTAGCACTTGACCCGCATAGTTCTTTCCACAAATCAGTGTGAGCTTACCTGGCATTTTTCTAAACCAGTTTTAAAGGAGACGTATTTATAAATCTTATTATATCTGCTTCCAGAAGGTTAGGGCAGCACACAAATTCTCAGATTGTTAGTGATGAGTCCTTTTTATTACTGAGATTTCCAAACTATGAAAAGATATGACTGAATGCTAAAAGCACACTATAGTGTTGAGAGATTTGTATAATCACTCTCCTCCTGTTGGCCTGTTCTCTTCTAATGTTGCTTTCTACAGTAGTTCTTTTTCGATTGTGAACATACACATTCCCTTTGAAACAACTAAATGTGAATCTGTTCACAACAGCTAAATGTTAGCTATTAATATTAATACAGAGGAAGACAGAAAAAGCTATTGAAGATGCTACTACTAGGTTCCTTGCAGGTCTTTTGGTTTACAGGAATTCATAGAAGGTGCAAGTTCACAACTATTCCAGATCTGTTTGAAATACAAAGGTTTTATTAAACTCCAGGGGAGAAAAAAAGCAGTCCCAATCAAGCCCATGGGAATTTTTCCATTGGCTGTGCTGTGCCAGGACTTCAAATGGGTATTTAACCTGGCGAAGAAATTAGTGGAGACGATTGCAGGATTTCCTCCCGTTTGAACGTTCTCATTAGATGAGGCCTTGGTGACCTCTGGGTTGATGGGTTGTTCCAATGTTTAATTGCTTTGACCTTCGGGGAGTTTCTTTTCATGTCCAACATAACCTTAGGTTTTTTTAGTTTAATGTGACAAATTACTTCATAAAAACAGCCCTGGATATTTTCATTAATTCTGGACAAATTGTGTTACACATAAAAGATGTCTTTTTCACAGATGCTGTAACCATGCCAAATAGTCTCGTAATTGTTCCTTTTTAGCTACTTCGGTGTATGTCGATACATATTTGGAGTAATTGGTGTGCTTTGTAACAGTATATAAATGATAGTGGAATTCTAAGAAGGATAAGATCACAAAAACACACAATTTTGACCCCCTACTGGGTAAACTAAGCCTCCCCAAGGGCCACATTTTCTGAAAACGAATCACTTCTGAGAAGGGAGCACAGTCCCTCTACATTACCACCGCAACGCTGGCAGAGCCACAGAAGGAGCCATAGTGGGGATGCAGAGAAGGTCCGGGCTGGCTTAAAACCATCCCTGACCAACTGGGAGCTGTGTCTTCCACACCTCTGAGAGCCTGCAGAAAGGTCCAGCTGCTCCAGAACTCTGGAAGTGCCACCGTCAGCTGCTTTCCACACAAGTCAGGTATGAACTTCCCTTGGCACCCCAGGACACAGCATGCTAAGAAAAGCATTCCAGAGTCAAAGCACACAAGCTCGTGGATGGCTTTCCCCATTTTCCCTTCTAAACAAAGAGCATGGAGTTGCGCTTGAGGTCGCTGGGTACCACGCAGCGTGCCTCCACCGCCTCTGCCAGCCTGACACCCCCGTGAAGGAAAAAGGACCTGGAAAATCCCATATAGCCAAATTTCCACGTGCCGCAGACTGGCCTCTTCATTGACACAAAGTGCACTTACGCCAGCCTGCACGTATGGAAATGAGACAGTTAGCTGCGGGGTTTACACATGCGGATCCCCATTTGCAAATGTCACCTGTGAAAGACAGAGGCCACTCCAGAAAGTACAAAGCTCGGGATTGTTTAGGCAGAATGGAAAATGACACCCCGGCATTTACAATGGGATTTTTATTATCAATGTCACAGATATGATACTTGCTACTGACATGCTTGAATTAGAAGAGACAAAGTAAACTGTTAGAAAGAAGAGGCCATTGAACTAAATACAAGTGTAACCCACATGCTTATATTGCAGCATTCGATTTCCTCTTAAGTCTCAGGAGGAGGGGGGAGACAGCAAAGGGGAGACCTGTGTTTCAGCTGAAATCTCTCGTGTCTACACAGGAGGGTAGGCCCTCTCCAAAAAGCAGACAAAGAGCCAGAAACAGGCAGTTATGAGAGCTTTTGTCATGGCAGAGGAGCTTTGCAATTCCCACTTGCTTCCACCCCAATGCAGCTCTCTGGGAAGCTTCAAGTGGGGAAAATGTCAAAAGCACAGGAGTTGGAAACATCCCTGAGGACTGAACAGCTGATGACATGTCAGAGCCAAAAGTTGTTTGCTATGTCCTACATGTATGTCCTACATGTATGTCCTACATGTACCACTGTTGGTACAGATTTTGTATCTCCAGATTCGCAAGAAGCCAAGGAAATGGTCATCTTGTGCCTCAGAGCCTGAAAACGGCCAAGAGAACCCTTAGGCTTGTTTTCCTTGGAGAGGTTTGGATGGGAGCTAGGCTGAGAAACTGGGCAATCCAGGTGGTACTCACATGCCCGCTTTTAGACATGTGTTGGAAAGACAAAGTTAACAGGTGTTGTATGGTGAAAATGGGAGAACAGGGAAGCTTTTGAACACGTTGGCCAAAGAGGAGAAGTGTCATTGGTCACTCTAAGATTTGCAGCAACAGCATGTAATAGCAGCAGTGTTGGGGGTTAGTAGGTTTCATCTCCACAGGTTCTTTTTTCTCTTAAAGAAATAATAGTATTTGAAAAGCATTTCTACTATCGATTGCAGAAGGCTGTGTTTGTGTCAAGTGCTTCATTCCCCAAGAATTTTGGCCCCTGAGGGCTTTTAGGATCATAGCTCAAAGGATTAAATCTATGACAGACAGACACAGACAGATTATGAGATGTCTTGGAAGGCAAAAATTCTGGTCCCTCCTTTTGCAAAGTTGTGTACAAATGAAAGAGTGCAACTGAGTTATCCGTAATAAAACCCCAGTGTCTCCATCCCTCTCAAAGAGCCTCTCTAAACTCTGTGCTGTCAGGAATAAGAAAGAACAGCGAAATAAGCCACTGTGTGATTCAAATATTCCTAAGTGGTCACTGAAACACCCTCGTCTTGGCCACAAGACTGCATTCTTCAACTCTGTTTGCCGCACTATAAAACACATGAGGTCATTTTTATCACAAGTCTTATGAATAGAGACTGGAATTTTCTACAAGGTCTTCTTTTCTTATCCCCCATTTCTCCCTCCTTTAAAATCGACTCCCAGCCCGCCAGTACAAGAGGGTTCACTGTCTAGGAGTTTCCTGCCCATGATACCTATAGCCGTAGAGGGGACCTGGTGGCCCCGCCGGGTCCGCGGAGCAATTTGCCAGCTTACCTGGAAGCAACCTGATCTCCTCCTCCTTCCACCCTGCCTGGTGTCATCTAGCAACATGAGGAGATTTAGAAATGTCAGGAATAACAGATGCCATTTTCCTCTAAAGCTAAAGTTTTATGTTAAGGAGGAGGAGTGAATGATACATTGTAGGTATTTATACCAATTAGGTGCTGCCTGTTAAGAACATGAGCTTGTCGGGAGGAGCAGTGACTGAAAGGCACACAGGCAGCTACTTGATAAAGCGGTGTTCACTCGACGAAATCTGTAGTCTCAGCATTTTTAGACAGAAAACAGCTCCTTTCAGGTGAGACCCTCAGTGCTCACTCCAGAAGGAGCACAAAGCCAGTCTGTGATCCAGGCATCTTCCAGTGCTTGGTATCCGAAACCTGGAGCTGCCACATTCTGTTGTTTTAAGTCTGCATTCAGGAATTTTGTCACTTCTCTAAGCAGGAAAGGAACCAATCTGTCCCTGATAACTACTTCTGCTGGCTTGCCTTTTGCAGGATCATGCAGTCTACGCCAAACACAGTAAAAATGAGTAGTCCCTATATGTGAATTACTGGCCAGCCTATTAACAGTACCTGGTCACGCCAAGTAGAGACCTTTGTGTCCAACCAGTTCTCACACTTCAGCGAGGAAGAAGAGTGAGTCTTTTGGGTCACCAGGGACACTCTGGCTAGTCATTTCAGTCTATAGTCAACCTATTCCTTGGTATCAATGACATTTCCTCTAAAATGTTATGAATGTAAAAATACTCTAGATCGCAAATTCTTTGAGCTGACTCTACATTTTTAAGTAAATAAAACAAATCTTAATTATTCAAATTATCTGTTTTCACTAAAATTTAGGTTTTACTGGTAATATCTCATTGGAACACACTAGTCTGAAGCAAACGGGGACTCTTTCAGTAAACAGAAGCTCGAGGCCCAGTCCCGACATCCTTTTTGACAGAAAGTTAGGGCTACTTTTCAGAATGCAAACAGCACTTTTTATTCTGTGTTTCACTCTTTCAGCAGCTCCACAAACTGAAGTCCTGCTGGATCAAGAAGAAAGCCTTACCTAGAGAGCACGCCCCAGCTGGGATACATTTTGCAAGTTCTGCATACCATTATGGGGACCTAAATGGAGCCCTCCTGCAGTAGCGCAGAATAGGGAACTCCAACATAGGAAAAAAAACCACATTTAGATTCACCCAGATTTATATCCTTTGATCAAAAGCTGCCCCTTGTGCTTATGAGAATCTCATGTAAATATCTGCAAAGTTACTCCTTCATCTGCTTTCATATTCCTCTGCAGAACAGCCTTTGCCACGTTATCCACAAGAACTGTAGTTTCTTGGGCTGCAGAAATCATGGCTCATACTGCTGAATATTAGTATCTCATTATCCTTGTTCTCATTAGGGATGTATCTACCCCTTGTTTCAGAGGCTGTGACCGCATTTTATGCGTTATTTATGCAATACCTATAAAAATGGGGTCCCGCTGCATAACTGGTCTCCCATCTGCCATGATAATGAAAAGTATTATTTTTATTACCACTAGGTTTTACTTAGCTACATCTTTCAAAGGACACTGCCAAGGTTGGGCCAAAGTTTAAATCTCACAGAAGCAGACTTTTACAAAACATACGTCTGAATAGAAACATTGCCATTGATTTTTTTAATTGCAAGTGAAAACAGTCGTATTTGATGAAATAACCATTCCCTTGAACTTTCCGCCCTAAACCTGAAAACCTGAAAGTGAAAGTGACTCAAACGCAGGCGAATCTAACTTCATTGATTTCTATTGTCCACAGTGAGAAAACACCACCAGTAAACAAAGCAGAAAGAGTGACAAGTAAATTGGATTTTTAAAAATTCTTTCACTTTTAATAATGTTAAGGTAGGATTTGTAACACAGGTAAAGGCATTTGTTTGTTTGCAATGTTGGAGCTGTAAGGTGACAATGTCCCTTTAAATACCTCCCCGTTGTAATTTATTTGCTCCAGGAATGACGGCAGCAAAGCTCACACTGGAAATGCTCGCTTCTCCCGAAGAACTTAAATTTGCCACATCATTGTTCAAAGAGACCTTTTGCTTTCAGGTTATACCAAAGCAAGTCTCTTCTCCCACCTGTTTCTCCCTCTGCTGGCGAAGGGATTGCCCAGCCACCCCCCTCACATCGCAAAGGGGTGCTTTAGCACACCCTGACTCCACCATCGAGGAAGGAAAATGAAGGTTCAGGTGGCTCAGGCGGGGCTGAGCGGGATGCCCTTCCTTCAGCATTGCAGGGTTTAGCACCCAAAGATGAAACCAGAGACCTTGGTGGTGACGCAGCCACCACGGGCCACCTGGATCACAGCGGCCAGTGGGGAAATAGACTTTCCTCCTTCCCCCAAGCCAAGGAAAACCCTGCCCAGCTGTCAGTCTTAGTGATAATTTGGCCCTCATTTTGCTCAGACTCAGTTTCTTTGGAAATCTGCCCAAGTTTTGCCAAAGAGGAGCCTGAACCAAAGCGGAGCGAGGATGTCGGGACCTGGCGTGCTGTGGTGAGGCACGTCAACAATTTGAGCTGATCAAAACTGGCACTGTGGGATACGAACTGCCATACCAAACTGAAAGCCTGAATCCTGTGCAAATTGTTTATATTGTTCGGGGCTTTTGTCATACTTTGCATATTATCACATTAAATGATGTTTCTGTAAAAATGTGAGGCTTTTCAATGTCAGAATTGTTCATGTCATAAATGCCTGAATAAAGCAACAGCAAAAAAATCTGTAAACAGAGGAAAGCAACTGTCTTTGCTTCCATTCATCAGAATGTCTGGATAAAAACTGCCTTTCCTGTTTAATGTTTGCCCTCCGTATTTTCAAGTGTAAAAATTCGAGGAAAAAAAAATGTTGTGTAGCAGCTGGCCCATTTAAGGAGGTGATACATATTATTCAAATGATTACACGAATGGCTAAAGGTGATGCATTATTCCGTATTTTCATTTGTGCAGCATAGCTTCAGCATGGTGATGAACTATGTCAACCAGGAACCTTGGCTTCTTTCTATTGGAGAAAGCCCCTCAAAGATCTTTGATGTGACAACGAAACTGGGAAATATTACTGACTCACAGCCTTTAAGCAATCAAGAAGTGATCAAAGCGGTGACTCAAGAATTCAAGGGAAAAATTACATGCTCAGGGAAATGAGGAAAGCTTATTACCAACTGATATTCAATAGAACAGGCAAACGAAAGTCTAATTTTGTGAAATACGCTTTTAATTGGTATTCACCGACTTATTGTGTATTACTTATGTAAAAAGCAGCTTTTAATCCAAAAAAAGATGAATGGTTCAAAATTCCAGTCATGGAAGTGTGGGGTGGAAACACTTTGTCCCATTTCAGCTCTGTCCGACTCCTATGTAAAATGTATGGCAGTGAGAAAACCAGAGGTCTTCAGAGTTCACCTCCATAACCTCAGCCTGTGATTCGTCAGCCTTGCGCAGGTTTGTCCTCTGCTGGAAGGTGAAGGGCTGGTGAGGACATTCGGTGGGGGCAAAGCCTGAGTTCTGTTGGGTAGCTCTCTGCAGCGTTTGCTGTTGGCATGACCATGCCCCAGGGCACCTGCCTGCTCTGCAGGTAGCAGCACGCTCTCCACCCGGTGCCTGGGGGCAGACAGGGATGTGAAGGCAAAGCGGCACTGTTTTGGGGAGAGAAGAGAGCGCAGTTTTCTTAAGCCACCCTGTGCCACCTACCCTGGCCCGTCTCACTCGGTGCTGGGTTTGGCTTGGGTTTTGGCATGGAGGCCCACCTGCTTTTTGGGAAGTCTCAGATTCTTACAGTGTGGCCATTCAGGTAAGACGGTGTGTGAAACACAATGGCAAAGCTCTGACCTCAAGCACAGAAGTGCATCTGGGGAAGCTCCAGTCAACTGTCCTAAGTCAATAGGACTTGAGCATCCGAACGCTCCTGGGAAGCCCCTACAACACACGCTAAAGTGTAGCTATGTTGCTGTGCTCTCCTATGTTCTACTCAAATCTAAGCACCATGTTTCCAAGTTTCCCGCCATGGCTGTGCCATGGGTGCTTACCACCCCACTCTTTCCCTGCTGCCCAGGAGCCCAGGAAAGCAGGAGGTACTAGAGTCCGCCACGCAGCCTGAAGACCACCAGCAAGAGGACACACTATGGAGCTCCATGCAGCTGTGGCCACTGTGACAAAGTCACACTCCAACAAGAACAATTCCTTCTGGCAGATTAGAGATAGGACGAGGGAAATTCAGGACGAGGGAAATTCCTTTTCACTTGATAAGCATCAGCATATTTTTGCCTTTGTTGAAAATACTGGTCTATTTGCCTGGCAAATTGTTCCCTCAGACTAGCTACATATAATTTTCCTGCACCTCAGTGAGAAGACTAACAACTAATGGCTGTCCATTGATTGCTTGTCAGGCATCACTATATATAAAATACCTTGAATATGCCAATGATCAGGTAAAAATTGAAGCTACTTGTCTTGATGTTACATTCTATTCCCACTAGACTCTATTTTTTAAAAGACCTCAAATGCTGAAAAATGAAAATTGTACGTTTTTAGTGAACGCTGAGAGGCTGATCCATGCTGACAGGCATTCACTCGCTATCTGCCACAGGTAGCCCAGCATTAAGGTATAAAGCTTCAGGGCACTGAAAGGATTTGATCTAATCTTATATTATAAGAAGCATCCAGCATTGTACATTCTCTTTTCCTACACAGACACTTATGTACAGCCTAAGGGCCCCATCCTGCTCCTCTTGAAATCTGTTGGAGTTTTTGCCCTTGCTTCAGCAGTAGAGAGAGAGGGAGCAACTTTTGTAAGGGCATTAATGATGGCTGGTCTTTCCGTCTTTCCATCCCAATCCTTCTTTCATGGGAGAAGGCAGAGACAACAATGCTGGAAATGCTACCTGTGTAATTAAAGCAACCTTCCTCCCAGCTCTCATCTGTCAGTTAACTTCGCTTCTGTTGTTCTTCCTTGCTGAAAATTTGGACGCAGGTACATTGACTCGCAATATAGATTACAGAAAGGAAAGCCTTTTTCAGCAGAGACGGAGTTGTATGAACATCAAAAGATTTGGGGTTCTTGTGTGAGTCATGAAAACAAACACTTTGCACTAGAAGGACATCTACACAGAGTGTAAATTCAATAACTAAATATTTCTCATAAACAGCTGGTGAATTATGCACATTGAAACAAAGCATGGAGAGAGAAGCCAATGATTAAGACTTAAGAATACCTTTCACTTTCTTTCCCATCTTGTTAGCCAGTAAAATACATTTATTGTAGCCTATCGTAGGCATTCACTGTAGCACATCAGACTTTAAACTGAGAAGATATGTTACAAATATTGTGTGTGTCTGCAGAAACTGAGAAACAGGAGGACTTGAGCAAATGCAGGTTTTTTCTGTCTGATCTTTTTAACATAATACTGGATCACTCAGATGATAAACCCTGGGACTGATTCCACTATGTTCCTATTGGCAGTCTTTTCTCTTACAAATAACACAAGTTCGTAGAAACTGGCTTCTAGCTGCTCGCAAGAAGCACTCATCTCTTTTTCCATCAGCTGGAACTACAGGACTTGGTCAAAAATATAGTCTCAAGAAGGGAATATTGACCAATATTAAGGACTGCAACAAATGTTTTTGATAGCTTCAAACACAGAGATGGAAATTAGATGTATAAGCTTGAAGAAAACAATCTAAAAAGGTCTGCTTTCATATCACATTATCCGTTCCTGGCTGGCTGTAAGCAGCAGACCCTGATCCTGCTAGATCTTATTTATGTGGGTAATCCCTTTGACCTTAGTCATAAATACATTATTCTAGCTCAGGATAATCTCCAAGTATCAATCTGAACCAATGCTTCTGCTCTTGAACACAAAGGTACTTTTTTCTATTTCTTGAGTCGCAGAGCTGTAATAGTAAGCAGGCTGTCTTAACATAATATTTTGCCTTAAAAAAAAAAATTTATCCAGGCATCTCCTACCAGATCTGGCTTTTAAAAAGTAAAAATCCAGGTGGCTCGATTTGGATAGAAACTTCGGATTTGTTGTGGTTCTGTTTCCACGAGCCTTTTTTCCCAAAGGCAGACATTCATACACATATAATTCCCTCTTCTTGTCACTGGGCTTCTGGGTCAGTGAGCATTCCTTTGCTGTAGCGTTTTTCAGATGAAACTCCAAGAGAAACACTGTCCTCAATGATGGGTTGGATACAGAAGAGGAGGATGGGCAAATATTCTAAGACTGGCCTGGATTCTTGCCAGGAGCAGAAGAAAAGAGCCTTTGTGTTTGGACATCTGAAGGCCAGGCATAAACATGTTAGCCGATATTTAACACCCAAAGCCAGAGCCAAAACCGTTAGACACCCTGAATAATCCTCACTAGGCCTCCTTTGGGTTTCAACTGCCCAGTACAATGGGGCGGCCTCCTCCAATTACCAAACGTGTTTCTTCTAAAAACATCCTTACAGGAACTCCCAAAATAGCAGCGATTAAAAGCAGACAGCCTGTAATTCATTGACATATGCAAACCTTTTAATGTTTTGCTGGAGACAAGTTGCAACTTTTTGTACCTACAAGACTATTTATGCATTTTTAATAATTACCCTTGTATATTATGTGATACAATTCCTTTAGGCATTTAGTTAAGAGAAGCAACAGAATTCACATTCAAAAGAAACTGTTAGTTTTGCTGCAAGAAGCGCAGCTAATTTATGTAGTGAATTTTTTATACATTTTTCCCCTGATTTTTCTTCCCTGCTGTCCTCTTCCCCCTTTCTTCTTCACTACATTAAGAAATTCTGATGTGCCTGCAGCAACATCCACTGGTGGGGAGTGTCTGCAGTGATGCCAGCCCCGGCTTCCCGGCAGTGGAAGCCAGTAATGTGCGCTGCTTCAGCAGTACGCACTGCCTTATAAGCCCCGTTGGGAATTGCCTTACCCTAGGGTCCTCTCTAATCACATACCTTCTGCGAGCTGGCGGATTCCCTCATCACCTGGTAGACAGTAATCCCGATCCCATCAGTTCTGCATGGAAAACAGCATGAGGAAATCTTTCCTGCAGATCAAGAATAAAGATGATTTCACGCCCAACACGGTCCTGCGAGCTCTGGCTTGTATTCGAGCTCAGATCCCCAGGTTGCCTGCCTTTTGGCTAACGCCTTGGCTATAGATTAGGGCCAGCCAAAGTGCCAAGCAGGGAAACTCGGACGGTGGCCACAGTTCCCACCTCCGCCACGGGCATACACGATTCGGGAAAGTAGAGCCTGAACTAACAGCACAACTCGTCAAAGCTGTGTGGGTTGTAGCAACAGACAGTACTTGACCTGCCTCAAGGATAAAAAAGTAAGGAGTTAGTTTCTTCCTCATCAGACACCGAAGGACCGGATCCCCAGTTGTGCAGCTGCATTGACTTCACTTATTCATACCTTCCAAAAACCTGATCCTCCCTCCCTTTTTGTCAGAACAACCAAAGAAAGCCAAGACAAATACTTTGGTGTTATTGCTGTTTGGCAACATGTTTGAAGAGGGATTTTCAAGTCAGCCATTGCAGATACTATACTAGAGGAAAATGCAAAGAAAACCTATTGCTTGTCACGTGCAGGTCACCATTCTTGCCCAGCAGCATTTCCCCTTGGCTTTAGCAGGCAGTTTGTCAAATTGAGAACTTCATCTTCCCATTTTAAATTAGCAGTAGATAATTAGGAACTGCCCACAATTAAATATTGATGTCAAAAAATAAATAAACACCAGCACTTCCCTGTTTAGACAGTAAGGAGACGGCTTTGCATTGAAAAACACCGGACATATGAGAATGTGAATAGTAAAAAGCTCATAACAGAGAAGGATAAACTCTTCTTTGTGTGCTTACTGAATTCATTTATTTCTCTGTAACTGAGAACCTATACAAATAAACAGGATAACAAGCCCACATGTCCCTTGATATCAGCTGTAATCTGCTGATTCTTCAACCAAACCTACTGGAATGCAAAGAAAAGGGGCAAGATTTACCCAACAGGCACACCGAGTCGGCTCTTGTCTCGACAAAACTGCTTCTCAGCTCCTATAGCTGCAATAGGACAAGTCTAGCACTAACAAAACCAGTGTGTGGGGTGCATGCTCAGCTGCAGAGCACGCCTGCTGCCAGAGGCATGCCCAAGGTAGTTTAAGTTATCTTGAGAGGAAATCCCCAGAAACCAGCTGATCAAGAAGCACCTAAGCCTGTCTCCAGTGCATGGGACAGGACTTGGACTCCGCAGGGCCATCACTCGGTCTGGTGGACTGCCTGAACCTGTGCCACAGAGGATGCTTACCTACAGATGCCTGTGCCCACAGCCTGCTTGCAGCCCTAGCAGTGATTTGGCAGGACTGCCAGGTGGCTGGAGATCCTAGGCAAATGTAGAAAATCCCTAAATTCCTCCTTAAGAAGTTGTCTAGGTAGAGCAGGGGAACAAACCACAGAGTTTGTTCAACAAAACACAGAGAAACTACATCATCTCTGTGTGGCCTTACATCCTTGTGGGAGTTTGGTACCTCCTCGCAGATTTCCTAGCTCCAAAAAGCACCAAAGAACTTCCCAGCTAGGTTTGTGGATGCTCTAGTTTGGTATCATGGAAGGGCAGGGGGAGACCCTGGTTCCACCCTACTTGAGCATATAAAGCCATGAGACTGGAAGAAGAATTCTTTTGCCCTGACCTCATCTCAGTCCCATATAAAAGCTCATTTCCTGAGCTTCATTGTTTCATTGCAGCGCAGTACGGCACATCTGCTTGTAGCAAAGATATTTTCAGGAGAAAAAAAGACTTTAGGGTAAGGTTTACCAAAATAATAGCAGCAATTCATATGATAGTAACAATTCAGACAAAAGTGCAAGATGATACCTGTTTCTGCCTCTGACACTTTGGGGAATATTCACCAACAAGAGAAACTGTGGAGCAGAATCACTGAACTAACGTCTCTTTCAGTCATTTTACGGGCCAAAATTATTGTCTCAAACCCTTCTGACGCACCCAGATGCTCAGGGTACTTTAAAGTATCCACTCCGGGTGGTTTTTCTGCCACCAGGGAGAAGCTGGACAGGGCTTCCTCAGCCAGTGATGCTGGCTTTATCCTGGTGAGCTTGATACGTTCGCTTTGGTTAGTGTGTCAGACTCGCTCATGGCACCGTCCCACCCACCTAAGTGTCACATTCCTCCAGAAGCCCTTAGAGCTTGGTCACACAGCAGCTTAATGGCACAGTGGACATTTATTTGGGATGGCAACTTTCCTGCATGATTCAAGAGATGTAAGGAGGTAATTATTCACGGGTTTCTCTGTGTGACAAAACTATTTAGAAGGGATTGCAGCACAATAAGCACGACTGAGGTAGGAGTGTCCTCCTTTATTTCCCCAGCAAAATGGAGCCACTATCCAGCAATGTTGTAAGACTCTGTATTTCTCATTAACCTTAGCATTTCCTCTCTTGCCCCCCAAAAAGCACAATGATACAGACTGGCAATGTCGGTCCTGCCCTAATACCTCACTACAGCTTATATCTTTTCTTTTGACCCTCTCTCTTGAGCCAGATTTAAGCCTTGGGTAGGCTTCATGCAAACACCTCTGTGAGAAAAGCGGGACTACTGAGGAGACAGGCAGGAGACGGTTATCAAATAAACTTTCCATTTTATTTACAGTTCAGGAGCCCTGTAGAATGACACACACTTATGGTTTGGGATCACTAGCAATTATTGTAAAGGTGAAAGCAGATACTGCAAATTTAACAAGCCTTTTGTATGAACTAATTGCATTAGAATACATTAGTAAGGGTGCACATTGTAGGTTTTATGTTTCATTGGAAAGGTCATCCTAGATTCTGGTTGAATAGTGAAAGAGAGGAAACCATATTAGCAATGTATCCAGCAAGTGTCTCTGGGATGAATTTCCTTCAGGTCATTTGCATTATTTGATTGTAGCTGAATAGTTCTCCCTCTGCTAAGCAAGTAGGGGAAGACCTACGGTGACAATAGGGGAAGTTCAAAGTCTTTGAGCCTTATTAGAAGGCTCATTTTCTGCACTCATTTTCATGCACTCGTTTCCCAGAACTAGGCTAGCAGCTGTATAATCAGGACAGCAAGTTGACATGCCTCCTGTAAAATACGAACCTCTCAGGGAAAGTTGCCGTTAGTTTTCAGGAGGCAAGAGGGTTCCTGCTTCTTCAGAGGTGTGACACCCCATTGTGCCATGGTACAAAGTCCCACTTGCTGCAAACGATTTATGCCTGCCACCCGAGCCAGGGCATGCCAGGGGGTCATGTGTTAGCAGGGGGTTTCTGAGCAAACCCGGGAACCCCTCCAGGCCCCTCTTCAGCCACTTTGAGTGTCTCCAAATGCTGTGCCGGGGCCAGTCACTATACCAGCTCCATCAGCCCACAGGGCTCAGATGGCTTTGCAAGTCCAGTGATGGTGGCAACGCCAAGAAGGCTGCAGAGAGCACAGAGGTGGCAGCAGCAGAGCCAGAGTATAGGAAAGGGAAGGGGAGCAAGACAGCCGGCAGGATCCTGAAGGAGATGAAGGGGTGGGGAAGTTGGGCCCATTGAGGCACAAAATTCTGGTTCAAAAGGAAAACTCCTCTAGCCAGTCAAGCAGAACTTCTGGGTAACTATCTGCCAGCTCTGCCTCATCCCATGGCTGAGGCAAGGGGACTAAGTGTCAGGCAGAGACTGTGTCCATCCAGGCATTTGGGAGATTTGTTGATCTGACAGTACAAAATCTTGTGGTTACCTCCTGCATATCCCCCAGGATCTCCAGAAGAGTGGCTGGTGTCAACTAGTTTTACTGGACTTAAACCAGCCCTCCAGAAAACCTCACCATGTAAAAAGCTGGAGTTTGCCTCGCATTAGGCTAAGCAGTGCCAGCAGGGCTAGAAGAGAAGCTGAATGGATGTTCCCAGTGAGTCTCATCTTCCCCAGACCCCTCTCTGTCATGTAAGTGGCACAGACAGCACAGCACCCTCCAGAAGGTGTTATGGCACTTACTTTGTCACTAGCCACCTTTGCTGAAGGGAGGTGTGTTCTACCCAATTGCCACCCCCAGAAGATGTAAAAGAAAGGAGCATATCGCTTTTGAGAAAATAATACGTCCTGGTATCTGAGCTTGGTAAAACTACTGACTTACTGTCTGACCCCCAGCAAGACACGTACCTTCCATCGACCCCGCTCAGGCTGGCTGCGAGACAAGCAGAAGTGACTCTACTGCAGAGATGCTGAATTTGAGTTTAGCTTGTCAAAGCCACATCAGCTGTGGCTTTCATCATCACCCCTTTGATGCCAACAAACTACGCCAAGGCCCATTTCAGCCAGCTCATAGTAGCTGGGCTTTCTCCTCCCACAAATTTAAGCTGGCCGTGAGGCTCCCAACAGCTCCCCAAGCCTATAAACACAAGTAACGCAAAACCATAGTGTGAGTCCTGCAAGAATGAGCTGGGATCACCTGGACCATGGTGTACTTCTTCCCCCAGCTCCACAGCCCAGTCCTCCAGCTCCTGCAGCCCCACAGGCTCATCGCAGCTGCTGGGACAGCACGCTCAGTCCTTGCCTATCACTCCTTTATACACGTGCTTTCACACAACCGCAACCAAGGCAGGGAATCAATCCGCTCCATAATGTATGTCACCTCTGGCAAGGTTAAAACTTCAGTTGAGCAAAGCCCTTGTGCATTTGGTCATGGGGACTCTTTCTGCGTCACAGCACTTTGTTTGATAGCGCATCGGGTAGGAGAGATCTCAGAGTGCAGAGGAGAACTAAGCCCCACCAGAGGCACCCCAGCCTTCCAGGACTGAGGCAGCAAAATCTTCTCATGGGAACAGTAAATATTGTCCGTCCTTCATTGAAGCTGTGTATCAGCCCAAACAATAATTTTTATGTGCTCTACATTGAGAACATCATACTTCAAATCTTAGTGTCCCATAATTTGCATATTGAATTCCAAGGAGGATATTTGATGGAGTGTATGCCACAGCTCCTGTACGTATGTACTATATCCAAAGGACATAGCAATCTAGCATAACATCAGATAAGTCCTAATAATAGCCATATTTTAAAGCCCATTTTAAATATTTAAAAATATAATCTGAAATAAAAATGAAGTGTGAAACGTCTGTATTAATAATATTATCCTCAGCCGTTATTAAAGTAAGACTTGAGTTTTCATCACAGTTAAAGTCCCACTAACAGCTCCATCCTGACAAATGCACTGAAGATCTCTGTTTTCTTCAGTTAACATTTTGGTCCACCTCATCATTTCTTTTCATAGGGAACTAAATGCTGAAAGCGCTGGGGTGGGGGGTGAAAACTTCAACATCCCACCAGGTCCCACTGGCACAAATGCCCTGAAACTACCCCTGGTCCCTTCTTGGTGCCACTGAATTTGGCCCAGACAAACCCCATCACTCACTCACTGGGCTCTGGATTAATTTTCTTCTCCCCCATCCTACACAAATATAAACATCTTTTCATTGTCCTCCAGACACAAGTTTCATGATAAATTAACAATCATAAAACTAAGATATATCTGGAACTTGAAAAATATTTTTTAAGAACCTTCCTCTAAAGTGACTGGAGCCTGTCACCTCCATCACCCCTTTCTTTATTTACTGTACTCCTCTTTGATCATGGTGTTTCTCTCCAGTTCAGTAGGAAAGGAAGGGGACAGTGCTCCTGACCGCTGTGTATACAATGTGGCTGAGGAAGGGGGGATTCGTGCTAGAGGTACAGGCATTAAATATTAATTATATCAGTGTCTTTACACAGCAACAAAGTAAATACAGAATTTTTAATAATGTGTTTTGAAAGGTCATGAAAATACATTAAAAGACATCAAATCAATAACAAGAACTGCAAACCACTCTCAGAAAACCTAAGTAGCTACATCTACGAATGATAACAATTGGAAAGAACGTCATATAAAATAATTTCTTACTTCAGTATCCTCTCATGATCCGATGGAAAGAGTTTTTTTCTGCTCTGGAAGAAAATGATTTTGTAATATCAGGCTAATACTATTAGTTATATCGATTCACGCTAGGCTATAGACTGGTGGAGTTTTCAAAGCCTTATCATTGCACAGCTGATGAAAACCTCTCACTGGAGCTTTTGCCTGGGCAAGGTGCAGAGCAGGGTCCCCAGGTGGTGTATATTTTGCCAGATTATGTTTAATCAAGTCATGTAATGATTACTATAGATTAACAACAAGTGTTCATATTGCTTTAAATTGCCTTGATCGGTTGAAATAACTTTACTGATATATCAAAATCTCAAGCATGTTTTCTTCAACTACTCTACAATTCTATTTCTCATACTGTTCTCGTACTCTTAGGAATGCAAATTTAGACAAAATTTGGGCAAAGTCAAAATCAGAACCTGCTTTTTAGCTGGTACCATTTAAAAAAGAGTCTTGGTCGAACATTCCTATTGATAAGAATAAGCTTTGAAACAGACCATTTGGCTCCCACCTACATTTTAAAACTCATCAATTGCTGAGCCTGATGAGTCTGGTTTGTTTGAATAAATACAACATCCTTGGTTAACACAAACACATTCACCTGGAACACGCCTTGCACAGGACACCTCCAAAGGCAGCTCAAAATCATTGTCCCACTTGTATAAAGGAAAAATGCTGGGGGGAGGAGGGGGTGTCCATTTCTAAAACCTCCCTGTACTTCCTACAGTATCAGTAGAGAAAATTTGCTTCTCAGGAAGATCTCGTAGCCCTCATGCCCCAAAGCTGGCAGAGACCCCAGGGGTTGTACATGCTTTGCAGGCCTTCTC
This sequence comes from Chionis minor, assembly GCA_013398295.1. Lineage (NCBI taxonomy): Eukaryota > Metazoa > Chordata > Aves > Charadriiformes > Chionidae > Chionis > Chionis minor. Next base: position 13,537 of record VZSF01004282.1, on the reverse strand, counting down.
CGAAGGTGAATCACTTTAACCTCAAAATTCATAAACCGAAAAGGCAACCCCATGTGTACCTGGTTCTTTGAAGTGTTTAGAGGCTTGGATTGTACTTAAAAAAAAAAAAAAAAAAAAATTCTTAAAATCTAGAAGATTAATGAAATAGAAACGCTATTTAAGGTGATGGATCACATAAGGTAATCACTAAAGTCTCTCAGACTGTAAAATAGGTTTATGCATTGTTTCTTCTTTTTTTTTTTCTAATCAGACACTGTAGTATCAACTGCTGCAGTCCTAAATTTAGCCAAACACCACAATTATCACATGTATTCAGTTGCAAAAGCTTTTGTCATTTTTGTGGTTGTCTGACGGTATACAGTTCAATCATAAAAGGGCAAATGACAGGCGGGTGTAAGAAATGAATTTTCTTCTTCTCACTGACATACCAGGGGAAGGCCCCCTGCTGTAATATGGAAAATCTTTTATGCAAAAGAACACAGCAACTTACAGGGCACAATCACTATGCAGACTTTTCCTTGGGTATTTTTTCCCCAATTCAGTTAAGGAAAGGGAAAAAAAGATGGCCTTCAAATCAAGTTTGAAAGTTCAAAATTAATTTTAGAGTTATCATACATCTATAGGTTTAAGGATATGGAGATTAATAAGCAATAAAGCTCCATCTAATTACGAACATGCCTTCTTTAAAAGACACTGTTTTTCTGGTGATCCTGAGGCTGTCGCAGGGAATAGTTTTTCACACACAGCTGAAAGAAGGTGAGAGGCAGAGAGGGATGCTGAGTCCAGCGGGAAGCGGGCAGGGACATCCCATGTTGTGTCTACTAGAAAAACAAAGAGAAGGCTGTACCTACATTTTAGGTATGCATTTAGTATTTCTGAGCATAATCCAAACATAAAGCTGTACGTAGAAAAATCAACCTTCCTGGAGGACTTAAGTAAAACTGCCATTGGAATAAATAAGCTCTCTTTTCCTTTCCATGAGGGCCACTTTACCGCCTTCTGGCAATAAACGAAGATCTTGAAGAGAGGGCAAATTTAAAATTTTTTTTCATTTTAGGGTCCTGGTGTAAAGTGGCCTTACTGCAAATAAGCATCACTCAGGTTATCCGCAACACTTTTGAATGAAAATGGGAATGGCGTAAAGGCTTACTATTCACTAAAAGATACACAAAACTTGCCCTTTGGCTCATGGACACTGCTCAGCTGCATGAACCCAAAAGGTGGTGACTTGGGAGTGGGAAGAAGACCTGCTCGTTACCCCTTACTCAAAGGCTGGCTGTGGGCACCGTGGCAATGCCTGACCCTCCAAAAGAGCAGAGAGCTCCTCCAAAAGAGGCACCAGCTGAACATGGGTCAGCTCCCTCCTCTCCCAAGCACTGATCTGGCAAGGCAGGCAGGCAGGTGCCACGGGTGGGAGGGAGCAGCCCTGGCTTCCTAAGAGATGTGTGGTCAGAGAGCCCCTGCCTGCAGCCCTACCACCACCATCCCCACCGCCGCCCCATGCCCCACGCTTCCCACTGCCACAACTCCCTCCCAGGAGCTCCTCAGATATTCCCATTGGACATGGCGTGTCTCCAGCTCCTCAACAGAGAGGTGTTTGGAGGCTGTGAAGATGCAGGGTCTCCACCAGGTTCTTTAATTGTTGCCTCCAAATTGTCCTAGGAGGAGGGCACTCAACAGAAGAGTGAGGGGGTGTCCCTCTGAGAACGCCAAGAGTTGGGGAAGGAATTGCCTCCTTCCTCCCATATCACTCCCCGTGCCTCAACACTGTTGATGAAAAAGAAGATGCAATAGGGTGGGTGGGATTTTTTTATTTTTTTCTGGGATTTCTCAAGTCAGTAACTCTTCAGCTAAAGGGATAATGGCCAAAACCTTCAAGGTAAGCAAATCACTGCAAAGCCTCCCAGGCATGGCACTGCCTCACGCACCCACAGCCCCTCGAGGGCTGGCCTCGCAGACCTGACTGTAACTCTCACGGGGCTTCACAGGCTCCAGTCCTGGTCACAGTGCATCTGCAAAGCAGGGAAATCAGACACACAGAGGGGAAGGAAGGCTTTACATTCCCAAACTGCACTTCCCATCAGGTACTGTGACAGCATTTCCACATCAAATGTGGGGTCACATTCAGCCAAAATGTTTCAATTTCAACAAAAATAACTTTTTTTTTTTATATAAACATCTATTTACTTAACAGATTTTTCTAGGAAAAGCATATACGTTTTGCTTCCAAAATTTGTTTAGTTAAGAATCCACATTTCTACTGAAAAACAGTCTCAATGGACAATCTCTTTGAATTACTCACAGAAAACTAAATAAATCCCTCCAGTAAGACATACTATGAAGAAATATTTAGTACCTTAGGAGAAAAATAAGCCCTTCAATAACTGATGGCTAAAATTCAGCAGGACTGGTCCCAGCAAGCGCAAATCAGCTATTGATTTCAATGAACCTGCGTCAATTTACCCCAGGTGAAGTTCTGGCCCACTGAGCTCAGAGAAACAAAATGTCACCTTTACTTTCTAAACATTCTTTCTCAAATCATATTCCCGTTGTAATAATGTGCAGCAAGTGTTTAGCTCAACATGCCTCTCATAGTTTCTGTTTGGGAGATGATTTTTCTTTTTAATTTCTCCGTCAGGCACACTTATTGAAGCGCACATATTTTAGACAGATGCAACCTGCAAAAAAGGTTTGAAAGACAGTGATTTATTTATGAAATTCCTGGTTGAGAGGGTGAGGTAAGCCACACGAAAATTTTAAAGCTGCTCACTACTGTGAGGCATATATGTAATATATATAAAACACGAGGAGGGAAAGCATTGAGAGTATTGGGCACAGTGCCTGCACACGGCAGAATTGCAGTGGGAGAAAAGGGGCAGCAGGTGGGGAAAAAGCTGTAAAGACAAGCTCTGCTCTGCCTTTAAATTCACTTTGCTACCATAGGACCAGCAGCATTTTTTGTATAGGCTTTATACATACGTCAATTTTTTGTTCTCGTGTGTTTTGCACTGTGTGGTCAACACAGCGATCAAACCTGAAGCTCCACGGTGGGAGCAGAGCATAAATACACTGAAAGAAAAGTCCCTGCACTAAAGCATTTTGCTTCTAACTGAAGTCCTGTCCATGCCAAAAGTTTTTGCTCCAAGTAAGGGGCGTTTTAAATTGCAGGTGACTCCTGCCAAAGTGGGCGCACTGGCACTCCAGGACCACCAACGTTCACTGAGATTTTTAAAGTATATATTTGTCCTGTACCTAGCTGTAAGCAGGTGGCAATTTTTGCAGGCTTTTTGGCCGAAATGGTATCAAGAGGGAATTGTAGGGATAAGGCAGCAATGCATGAACTGTCTGATTCAGAAAGGACAGCCTGTGCACAGAGATGGGGCCATCAGGCTGCCGACACTGGCAAAGTCAAAGTCGCTTACGGTATGGTACAACAACAGCCAGGAAGAGACTGGACCTGGTCTGTGTCTTACTGAGGAGGAGAGGAAAGTTGTATTCAATAAGGTGGAGAGTGGGGCTTTGGCAGGGAGATTCAAGGTGTGAGCTAAAAGGGAGAAGTATGACATGAAGAACCAGCCAGAAAGATGATTCTAACAGGTGTATCTGGGACATATTGCCAAAGGCAGAGGTCACCAGCACCACACAAGGGGCAAAAGCTACGTCCATTATAAAATGAGGTTCTGCTTTACCATCTTCTCCGTCTTCCTGGCACATAGTATAGAAAGCAACATCAAACCCCATCGGTACCGGGGCCCTCTGAGGGGCACTCGTTCCAGGCTAAAGCAGAGCTGGAAGTGCGCATAAGGAAAAGTTGAACCAAAAATGACCAGGCGAACTGTCTAACACTAGAAGAGACAAGCCCTTGAAACACTCAACACTGCTCCAGCGGTGAGGAGTGAGGTCCCTTCTGCCCTTCCAAAGGGAAGCACAGTGACTTAGGCGGCTGCCAGTAGCTCCCCACCAGTGAAAGGGGCTAGAAAAGAAGTCATCACCTGCAGTGTAAGAACTATTGCTGGCAAGCTTCCAGCTGAGGAAATTAAAGTTTCAGAGTAGTTAAACCATATATGTTGTGTCTTATCTTTCTCCCTGCGTGATGGGAATGTTAGATGGAGGCCAAGGTGAAGAGTTGCCAGATGTTTAGACGTGCTATGCGGATTTACATGGGAAAAGACAGTGTTAGTCAAGATGGGAGATGAGAAGAGTTTTGGCAGTGCCCACAGAGTAAATCTGAAAAGGAAGATATGTCAGGCGTTGGAGAGAGCCCCAGGGTGGTGGGGCTGGGGGTGGAAAGGAGATGAGGGAAGAGGCATGGAGATACCAGATGTAAAATATAACACCCCAGTACAATTTTGCCAAGAATACAGGCTTCTGAGCCATCACTTTGAATCCACATGTCCAGCCTCCACTAGTAAAACCATTAGACAGACAAGAATTAAGAGGAGAGAAATCACTCGCCTGCAAACAGCTTGCTGAAGACATGACATTCCCGAAGAAAAATGTACACAAGCGTAAGCAGCTTACAAGAGCGAGCTATCTCACCCGGCTCACCCCCCACGAACACTATTAAATCCATGAGAATCAGAACAAGGAAATTGTCAGGGAGAGGCTGCGATTAGCCAGGGTCTCAGCTAGAAAAATAGTTTATGAATTGTCATAAAAATTTAAAGCTCAACCTCACATTAGCTGCTGCAGTGTCTCTGCTCCCACCTACAGTACAGTTCGTCTCCCTCTATCTTCATCACTGACTGTGCCAGTACAAGGGGGAAATCTTCTGAGTGTTTCCCCAAAATTAAATGCTGAAACGGCATATCATTATTTTTGATATTCAAATCTATTATTAATAAACTATACACTACAAAAAGATTCTGAACATGAGTGATGCGTCTCGTAATTCTGACCTATTAACAGAAGTACATGAGTCTCCCTGGACCAAAAAAATAGTTGTTAAAAAAGATGAATCGCTTACTGAAATCAAAATAACATGACAGTTCCATGAAAGATTTCAAAATAAAAGTTAATAAGTTAATGGATTCATTTTACTGCTCCTAAGATGCAAACAGACAATGCAGAACAGTCAGTCATCTTCTTATTAAATAATATGAATCAACTACTCCATCAAGTTTGTATTAAACAACAGGCAATAATACGCTCCCTGATAGTGTATTAGGGCAAGCATGCCAGGAAGAGGACAAGGCCAAAGCACATTCCTAATTTTGTTTGGAGTCCACGAGCTGAAAAAGTCTGTCATATACTTAAGTATTGTCCTGAATGCAGGGGGAGAAGTATTTCCCCAGCTGAGGGCCACCACTTAAACCATCAAAACCTTTCCGCTTTGCAATCACTCCTAATCCTCGTGGTTCAGGGGAGACTCATCTCGCCAGGTGACCCGCCATTCACCACGTGGCAGAGTGCTGGGAGCCCCGGCGTCCCCTCTCTGGAACACCTCTCCTAGGAGAGGGGACATCTCGTAGCTGCTGGGCCAGCCCAGGCAAGCGTCTTGAACTGGGCTGCTCGCTCTTCAGTGGTGAAAACGAGGGGAGACAAACGTCACACTCAACCTGCCCTGGAGGAAAAGGTTTCTGAAAACTTTGGTTAAAAAAAGGGTGGTTTTTACCAGTGTGAGGAGAGCAAAAGTAAAATGATGTTTCCCTCATATAAAAATAATTCTTCTGGCTTCTTTCAAGTGCTGTAGCCTAGAAATATTCCAGATGAGAGAGGAGAGAGGCTTGGGAAGAAGATTGCCTTTGGGGAGTGGTGGAGTGACTTTCTCCATACCCGTGGAAGTCCTGTTCAGATTTGGCTGCATTATGTGGGTTTGATAATTAAGGTCTTCATATGCACAGGGGTTATTTTAATAAGAACAAGGGGTAACAAAAAACCTTCCGTTTGAAAGCGGGCTGCAGTGTACAGGTGTAAGGGATTTCATTAACTACTCAGAATAGATAGATGTGGGGGGGGTTAATGTAGGAAATCAGGTGGTGAAAGGATAGGAAACAAACGACTTGTGGTTCCTGCCATTTAAGCATGAAAGGGCCACGTGAAGAGGCATTGATTTCATCCATGTTAGGATGAAGGGTGAGGACTATTCACAAAAGTAAGGCTTTGGATGGCTGGGCTTATAAACTGTAGCCCCTTAAACAAAAGTCTGGGGCACCTTTTTCAAGAGTACCTAAGCCTGGTTTTCAAAAGGACCTTCCCCTCTTAAATCACTTAGGGTATATCTACCCTTTCCAGCAGAGCCTTGGTTAATGGCGGGAGGGATGGGAGTGGGAGGGATGAGGGAGACCCTCTGCTAATGGAGCTGTGGCCAAAAGCAGGATCTCTGGAGACCGCCGGTGCGGAGCTGGCTGTAGCGGTGCGGGTGGCGTGCCAGGGGCCGCACGCTATCCCACATTTCCCATTCCCTCAGGCACTCTCAAAACTGTTACCCGAAGCAGGCTTTCAGCAGAGCTCTCTTAGGCTTTGAGCAGTTTCTAACTGTATTTATGTGCTTTATCCCTTGAGTAGGATAAACAGGTTAGCAATTAGCACTAGCTTCCTGACCTCTTGCTGGATAACCAGATCTCTAATTATATTTTCAGTGGCAGTGAATCTCAAGAGTTGTGTGACACCGTCTGAAAGTTTCCACTCCCTTGTCGTGTCTGCAGCTCTGTGTGGAAATTGGCAGCCAAGAAAGTATCGGCAAAACAGAAAGCAAATTTTTCCCTTCCCTGGTACTTCTGCCTCCTCAGCATTTCCAATCTTTACACACTGTTGCCTGGAAAATACTTACCCTGATAGGTGATTCCTGATTACGCCAGGCAGCTCACATGGAGAAGCAAAAGATTCTGAGAAGTATTTTATTCAAAAATTCCCCTTTATTTAGTAGGATCCTTGTGGTAGAGAATATTCACAGGAGTCAAGAAACTGGAGAGCAATGATAAGCCCCATGTCCTTTATAGGTTGTTTTCAAAGGTTTTTCAATAGACCACTATGTTGGGAGAGAGGATGGTTTTATTTCTTTATACTGCTGCAGAATTATTATTTATGAGAAAGAAAAAAAGAAAAAAAATTTAATGTACCACTTACTGTAGGAGCATAACTGACCTTCGAAAAGGTGATATAGTTGGAGGGAGAACTCTGGAATTGGCAGAGCACATCTCAAAAACAGAGTATCTGAATGGCCTAATGCCAGAAGCTAACAGTGACAAAGCAGAGCAATTTGGAAAATCAGCTTGCTGTCATCCTATATGCATGTAACTCTTGAAATAAAACAGTGATTTAATATAAAGGAAGTTTATGGATTTACTCTGACAGCAATGCCAAGCATCCATTCTAAGCAAGTGCCACACATACTCTCTTTTGAAAAGGCGCAAAATACACAGCAAATAAGCTATGTTCACATCTTCAGAATAAATGGTCTTTGCACTGATTTTTCTATGTGATTTCCCACTATCTGTACAGAAAATGCATGTCTGCATCTGACCCCACATCTTATTTCATCACCCATTGTCCTGCTATGAGCAACACAGGATTAGTTTCACCTTCAGTAATTTTACTTTTCGGTAAGGTTTCTTCTAATGCTTGGGAAAACTGCACTTTTAGAAGACTCTAGTGCCGAATTTGTGAAAATATTTATTTTACAGCCAGCTACATTAGATGGGTTTCATAGTCTCAGTGTTTTTGAGCTCGCCCAGTGCTGGGACGGGGAGGAACAAGACCTGGGCACTTGACCCAAGCTGGCCAACAGGTTTATTTCAAATCACAAACATCACATGCAATGTAAATTAGAAAGTTTGCTGAGGTGTTTTTCTCTTCCTTGATGGCTGCCATCCTGAGAACTTCTTGCCTCTGTGCCAGACCCCTGAGGCCTTCCTTTCCTCCCGAAGCTGTAGCGTTTGCAGGGTCTCACATTCATTGTCCACTGCTGGGAGTGCACAGCTTCCTGCTGATGTAATTGGCTGAGCATAATCCTTGCGTATTTTATATTGGTATCAGGATCAATATTGGTTCTTTAGTATTATTAATGATAATTATTTAGTATTTTTCTATTACATCTGTTTGTATTTCAGCCCTCAGGTTTCCTTGTTTTTTTCCAATTCCCCTTCCCAGGCAGGGCGAGATCATCGGGTGATATTGTCAAAATGACAATAAATTGTTGTGGGTTCTTCAAGTCATAACAACCATATGAATTATCCTTTCTGAAGACATATGTGGAGGAACTGTTCTAGATTTGCATCAAACCAGGAGAAAAATTAATGACTTCTTGCGGAGAATGTGATGCTTTATTGTAATAGAAGCTGGTTTGGATTCACACCACAAACACTTCCACACTTCAAGCTTCTGTGCTGCAAACAGATTAGTTTGGAGGGCTGCACCGAATGTCCCTGCCATGAGGACAAATAGGTGTTCAGACACCAATAGATTCCTTCCCAAGATGGCAGAAACTAAAATAAGATGTGCGCAACATGAGACAATAACCTACAAAAGTAGAGGCAAAGAGAAGAAAATATGGTTTGTACATCAGCTGGAAAGTTAATTATACAGGTCTTAGAGGACCCTGGCAAAGTCATTTTAGAAGTCTCATTTCATTTTCCTCAACAGAAAAGAAACGGTGGCAGAGGTGAGCCAATTAGTTCCTGCTTACATCTTTCCCTTCTCAGTGGCTTCCTTGCTTTTCACACCTCATCACCAATCCTACGCACCCAGAACCAGCCAAGTTCTTACTTTGCCTGCTCTGCCACTACCACTCCTCCAAACCAAACATAACAGAAAAAGTAATAATTGTGTTGTTGGTTGTGAAGCACTTAGGGGCAGCCTATAGCACATTTCAAATGGCCCATTATGAGATCCAGGTAAGGAGTGCCCTTGTATCTCTGGCCATTTCACTTTCTGTGTCGCCTCTCTACAGAAGAAGGTACCATACAAGGGAGACTATGAAACACAGCAGCATTTAATGGAACGAGCAAGGGCAAATGTGCACCTGAGGCTACAAAGAAGGAGGAGACCAGAGAAGAGGAGAAGTAGCAGTGTTATCCCACCTATTTAGTCATGACATTTTTTGCTCCCTACAAATTCCTTGCTTGGCCTGTCTCATCCACATCACGTTACAGCTTCATCTTCTGACACGAGGGACTATTGTGTATAGTATTCATGTTCTCCGTCATGTTCCAAGCTCCACGGGTAGCATTTTCCAAAACAGCCAAGTATAACAACAGAATTGGGTTGCAGAGATTCATATCAAGAAGAGTATCAAGAAGACTATAGAGATGTCTCATGCAGCTCTTAGATTTATGAGAAGGAAGGGGAAGTAGTAGAGGGAACAAATGGTTAACATAGTTTGTTGGAAAAGACACCACAAAAGCCAATTGAAGAGAGAAAGGCCAGGAGAATCATAGAATCATAGAATGGTTAGAGTTGGAAGGGACCTTAAAGATCATCAAGTTCCAACCCCCCTGCCATGGGCAGGGACACCTCTCACTACAGCAGGTTGCTCAAAGCCCCATCCAGCCTGGCCTTAAACACTTCCAGGGATGGGGCCTCCACAGCTTCCCCGGGCAACCTGTTCCAGTGCCTCACCACCCTCACAGTAAAGAACTTCTTCCTAATATCTAATCTAAATCTCCCCTCTTCCAATTTAAAACCATTACCCGTTGTCCTATCACTAGATTTACTGACAAAGAGTCCCTCTCCAGCTCTCCTGTAGGCTCCCTTCAGATACTGAAAGGCTGCTATCAGGTCTCCCCGGAGCCTTCTCTTCTCCAGGCTGAACAGCCCCAGCTCTCTCAGCCTGTCCTCATAGGAGAGGTGCTCCATCCCTCTAATCATCTTAGTGGCCCTTCGCTGGACCTGTTCCAACAGTTCCATGTCCTTTCTATGTTGAGGGCTCCAGAGCTGGACACAGTACTCCAGGTGGGGTCTCACAAGCGCAGAGGAGAGGAGAGGAATCACCTCCCGTGCCCTGCTGGTCACACTGCTTTTGATGCAACCCAGGATACAAAGAGAGAGAACTGGAGGTGAAAGAAAGAAACTCTTAACAAAGGTTACCCATACAACATCTCTGGAGAAGAGACATCTAGTAAGCTATAGCTGCTGGAAATACAAATTTCTGGTATTTGTACAGAAAGAAACCAGCCTGATTGTGGTATGGAAAACCAGTGAGATGAGTTCAAAGGGAGGTATACCTGAAGCAGAATGTAGGAGAAGAGGAAGAGAGAGGAGAAGATCAACTGAAAACTTAATTGGTCTTATCTTTTAAAGCAGTGGCATTACTTTTTTCATGGAAAATTGTGGGCCAATGACTTAAGCAAGGGCCTTAAGTGTCCAAATAAACTGTGTGAAAGATGTACCTAAGAGTCAGTGCATGTAGTACAGGTTAGCAAGGAATGAAATATATTGGATGAGGCCAGACTTAGCAGAAGGACAAAAGTACCTAAGAACTTCATGTCCATTCCTGTCTTGAGCATCCAGCCAATCCAGTGCCTGCTTGGCTCACGTGGCACAGCCACAGTCACAGAGCTGCCCAACTATCTCCCACGTAGACAGAGACACCTACATGAGGAATAGGAACAGAGGAACAAAACTGTTGCAGAGCACAGATTCAGGGCACAAACCATTCTGAGTGCTCTAAATAAAGGTTTAAAAGAAAAAATTACTCTACTGTATAATTTATACCTCAGAGAATAAAAAGATGGGGATGATTCTGTTCTTCAGATGCCTCAAAGACTCCAAATCAATCAAGAACAAATAAGTAGGCAGCCTATTCCAAGCTGAGTTTGAAGGGTGCAAAAAGAGCTGTTTCGCGACTGAGTCTACCCAACAAGCATGTTCTCATCCTTTCTAACCTGCTTCTAGGCTAAAAAAAGACCACACATCTTTCCTGCTTCTGAAAGTTCTGCCCTGTTTTTGTTCTTGGCAGAGGTGAAGTCAGAATTCTGGAATTCTGAATTCTGGAACTACCCGACCAACTGCAAATACTTTTTCTGCTGTAAAGCAAAGGTAGGGGATCCTGTGGTTGACGTTGAATAGCCAGCAGGAATAGTGTGTGCTCACCAAGAATCTTCATCATTTCCCTGTCCCTGGAATGGAAAATAATTGCTGCATGGGAGGGCTGGTTTTTTAATGGCAAATGATATACATACATCAATATTCAGATACTCTGAAAATTAGTAATAACCTCTTGGGCAGTTGTAGAGATTTTTTTCCCTTTCCAGTTTGTGTGTTAAATGTTCTCACAATCCCGTGAACAAATCTCCTAGAAAACTAAAAGTGATCTACACCCAGGTTAAAGCTCGCAATGAAAAGTGGCACTCATCCATTGACATGATCCAAAGACGCCATCACACATAATCACACTTTTAATGTGTAATAAAACAATACTTCACACATTTATGGAGTGGAATAAAACCAATGTATTACTGGTGCCTTTTAGTTTGGTTTAGTTTTCTCGAGAAATGATGACTTAATAAGAGCCCTCCTCACAGAAGGCATGCAGGTCTGAATTAGAAGTGTGAAACTGAATTTATGAAATAACCTTGGCAGTAAATAATAGCACACCTCAAACCGGGATTCATCACACACCTGTGTGGTAGGGAATGGAAGTCAGCCTCATCACACTTAGAGTATCAATCACTCCCAGGATGCAAATTCCGTGAGATACAGAGAGATTACTTTACATAACCTGTGGAAAGTGGTTGAATCAATGTAATAAAAGCTTCAGCACAGTGTTGTACAGCCTGCGAGTGTCCTTAAGAACATGCTTTTTTCATAATTTTACGTATGAACAGAAATATGGTGCGTAGACAGATGCACTTGCTCATAGGTGTGGACGTATTAAGCTTTATTCAAAGATTTATTCAAAGGTTTCAGTCATGAGTGTTGACTCTTTTGGTCAGAAGAACTCTCTGCTTCCTACAAATTAGCAGCAAAAATCCCATGGCCTTCACTAAGGGTGGGTCGTCCACCTTTCAGATATTTTAGTGCTCCACTTCTTCCTGACAACCTGTGGCATTCCTGAGAGGTCCCCAAAGGAGGCTCAGCCAGCCGGACATGCAGCCCCTTCCCTGCCTGTCCGCTGTCCTGGCTGGGACTGCTGCTTTGGAAGCAGCCCCCAGGGACAGAGATGACTTCATGGATCTCATCTCTCTGTAGACCTGCCCCTGTCTGTCCCTGCACAGGAAACATCTACATTTCCAAGCAGCATTCAATAGCCACGCTCTTCTGAAAATCCAGCCCCAGGGTGAGGTCTATATATCGGGAAGTTAAATCCTTTTAAAATATCTGTCCCAAGGGGTTGGCCAAACCCTTCCGAACCACTGCCCTCGGTGGCCATGCTGGGGCAGGGTGGGCCAGCACAGCATGGTCAGCCCAGATGCCCACCGCTTCACCATGGTCTCTGTGGCAGGCAGAAAGGTAACTGGGCATTTTGCCGTGGAAGGCAAACACTGCAGCGAGAAGGAGACAGACTCTTATTTTTTTCCTTCGCTACATAATATGATACTTAGGTTCCATTGACTGTATGTACAGTCTCCTATTTACTCTGTTATTTGGTAAAACTGTGTATCACAGTGAACCCCTGTATCATGTATATTGCAAGCGATTTCTGACACCAGGATACCTTAGAAAAAAAGATGCATATAAGAAGCATAGGGAAAAAAAAAATGAAGAACTCTTTTTTCATTCTCATGTATTTTACTGTCATCAAAGAAGTATAAACACATACACATAAAAACATAAATCTTAAAGGTCATTTTATATGCTTTTTATATATTAAACAGAACTGTTTACCTTCAGTTGCTTATTTTATTCCTTTTGAAAAGAGCTTAGTGTAAAAAACTTTTAAAATAAGGTATTCCACTGCCACTTCTTTTCTATTGCACTATTTATTACTGCTTTGGGACTGTAGAAAAGAAAAAGGATGCAAATGGCACTTTATTCCATAAGTCTTTGGGTCAAACTCTGCTGCCTACCATGCTGATCAGATTTCCCTTTTTTTTTTTTTTTGGCAAGGGCTACATATAACCCATCTTCATATTAGATTTTACAACATAATTCTTGTTATGTAAGCCCATCTACACCTGTCAGCAGCTTTCAATTTTTCTTTTCTTGTCATTTCTTTCTTTCTTTCTTCTTTTTTTTTTTTTAGATTCACACACACAATCCGTACCCTAACTAATGTATAAAACATCAGGGTAAAAGATAATAAACTTGTTTTGCCTGTATAAGCATTTTAAAGTGAACGGTTTCCTATTTTATGGGGTTATCTTTTACTAAAAGAAAAAGCACTGGAAACAGTTAAAATGTTATGTTTAACACTGACTTACTATTTAGCTTTTTATAGCTTCAAATCCTAAACAGCGTGCTGAAGAATTACTGGAGAGGAACAAGAGCTCTTCCAGCGCGAGAGCAATCAGATTCAGGCAGCGGTGCTGCAGAGCCCGCGAGGGAGCGCAGGGCCGGGGAGCTGAGGAGATCGGGGTCCTGCAGTCACATCCAGAGCTAATTGAAGTCACTGCCAGCCTCAGCATAACACAACTGGAGGTCTCCATTCAGAAAAAAA